>JAGVSQ010000755.1:0-34932 GCA_022683975.1 Rhyacophila evoluta
TTAAAATCAATTTCCATCAAGCACCATCAGTCGAAAATATTAATTAAAAAATATATCATTAATCTATTGTACTGTAGTATTTTATATGTTCGCTCACTGCCCATATACGAGTATAATGTAGCCTGAAGATGCCGAAAGGCGAAACCCGGATCGCTAGCAGTGATCTCACGTATGGAAGTTTACCAGTTTTAAATTATTTAGTATTGTTGAGATTCATTATGTTCCATGAGCGAGAACGATAAAAAATGTCTTTTCCATAGATCATGTATCACATATGTCAAAATACTTTTTTCAACGACGATCAGTAATCAGCCTTATGCACCTTTTGATTTAAAACTACTGTAACTCATAATAAGTAATATTACCTACATTCGCATTATTATATACAAATAACGTTATATTTTCGTAAATTCCCTTGAAATACAATGTGTTTTTTGGAACTATTTTTTCTATAGCAAAAATCTTGAGTAATCAAGAATTTTCACTATAAAAAATCAAATGCGTAGAACGTCTCACTTACAGCTTTATTATTAAGTTAAGAAAAGTGGTAATATTAATGTAAATAGGATATAAATTGGTTGGCCCAGGTGCATTCGAAGGGACGATAAAGGCTTTCACTAGTGGACTGCGGAAGGACAGCTGCCTTTATATTTTTATGCGCCGCACTAACCATTCACTAACTTCAAATACAACCTTAACTTGTCAATTTAACCTTTTTACGCCCCATCTAATTGAGTGTCAGGAAATCTTCCAAGCTTGCATTATTGTACCAAAAGAATTTCAAATCCTTTTTGTATCAAAGTTTATAAGAACCAAAGCTGTATACAATTATTTACTTGTCGATTATTTTAAATTAAAGTATCCAGAAAACACAAAAGTGCATATTTGGGATCCGGAGACAGCGAATTCAAATTCATAAATGCAGGACATTTTTAATTTGGTAATACAGGATAAGATTTTTAATAATCGACTGATAATCAACTCTTATAAGCAAAGTCTTTCAAACAAGTCTTTCCAGTAATTAAATTCATATTACCTTTTTCTAAAGTTGTAATTTCTAACGTTTGAGATCTAAATGCCTCACTTGTAGAGAGGAAATGATAAACTGAATTGTAGTTTATTTAATTTTAATAGACTAATCAATATTTTGCAAAAATTGAAAGTTATTCAAAATCAATGTAGTGAAATTATTCTAAAAGTTATTAACCAAAAAGATTTCATTTAGATTTTGGTGTTTAAGCTTATTTTCCTATTGATTCTATTGATAGCTATACGTTGACAATACGTATCATACTTTTACCAAATGTTTCAGGACGACCAAAAAACCGTTTAAAAAAATTGGAACGTTAAGAAAAAAAAATTCACTTTGGAGTGGAATAATGTTTATTTTTGTTGAAAAAATGTGTAGTTCTTTTTCTTTAATACCCAATAACTATTTTTTAAAAGTAATTTGGTTCTCCTTAAAAATTAATTAAATTGATGATACGCGTTGACAACTTATCGCCATCGATATATAATTTTATTTCATTTATTTTTGTCTGTATTTTGTTTGTCTCTATTGTGTTGTAATCTCAAATCTTTTACGAGTTGTACTATCATATCAATTCAAATTTACTAACCAGACTGACTATCTAGTAACATAAATTACTCCCAGCTTAAAGCTTTGTGCTAATTAATGCTATTAGAATTTCTTAATTAATTTTAAAGGGCCAGACAAATATACCTACTTTGTTTTCAATTTACAAATTTAAAAAGCTATCTTCACCATTTTAATAAGAGTCAAAAAATTAACAAAGTTTAGTAACGATGGCACTTAATTTAAAGTTGAAAAGACGCCGTTACAATTAAGCTCCAATTGAAGTAATAAAAATATTAATAAATTGCTCTTTTCAAAAGGGGTTATCTACTATATCTATTTATTACTGTGCGCGCTGCACTTTGGCAATTAAACTCTATTGGTGATATCTTGTAACAGCGTCTCTGCCAGTATTTCTCAAGATGATATGCATTAAAAGAATTCAGTTACCAATTTTTTAGTTACAACTGCCTCGATTTATGAATACTCCTACTTAAAACAACGTGTATTATTTTTAAAAATTTTAGATATAATATTTAGTATTATTATATCATTTAATGTATTTTGATACAATTGCTATATTTTAATATGTATGGAATAATTAATATCATAATATTTTGTATGAATTAAAAAATTGATGTACGAATAAAATGTCACAAAGTAGCTTCGTCGTAAGTCAAGTAGTGAATGTGATTTGGTTAAAGAATTATGTGCATTAAGTGAAAAACGTGAAATTTATGAAGTGAAAACACGACTTTTTAAAGATATTAACAATATGGACGTTTATGAATTTTTTTATACTAAAATATTTTACAAAAAAAATATTGATACATCTGTTAATTGAACGTTATGGGTCTTTCTTGATTGGTTAACTCTGAATAAGCAAACATTAAAAAAAGAACCAAAATCATGAATATTATTAATTATGTTTGATATTGAAATGTGACCTAACCTAATAGTACCCACTTGATGTTTTCCACGTTAAATTGTAATATATGTTTGATTTAATTTGTAAAATTTATTTAATATTAAAATATTACATACAGAAAATCGGTATGCTAAAATGGATTTTTACTCACTTTAAATATAATGATTGTCATAGCGCCATGAGACCAATTAGACCGTACTGAAAAATTAATTTTGATGTATATCTGAAACAACTCGTATTTTATTTTCAACAAATAAAAATATATTCAGTGTTAAGTTTTTACTAAAAATATTTTACGTTTTTGTCATGTCGAGATATAATGATCTAATAATGTAAAATGTAAACGGTTTGTGTATATTTTTTAATTTGATCGGAAGAGATAGATAATTAGTTGATTTGAATCATTGATATTTTTATAATGAACATTGAACAAACTCATAAATTAAACTCCTGTAATTTGAATTAGATAATACTCGTAGATCATATTACGTGATAAGCTTTGGTGTAAAAAGTTGGGCAAACACTATCATAGACAAAGCACATTAATTTTCCAATCTTACTTGTGAATCTTGAATAATTATTCCAGTAGATGGACTTTAAAGCAATTTTAATTCATGAGGACTTTAAACGCTTGCTTTATAGATGAGTGTCTACCCAATAAATATTAGTTTTAGTGCGTAATTGTCTACCACGCTATTCTTTCAATAGATTTCATAGGCGTTTAACATCACTTACATTCTAATACACCATTAATTACCTCTTATAAACTGGACTCTTTTGTAAGACAAGGGTGGAGCCGAAAAGTTTAAAGTATAATAATAATTAATAGTTAAGGTCTGAAGAATTTTAAGCATTTCCAATTTCAACATTCAAGTTAAGCTTTCAATTTTGAAATTGCAATTATTTCTCAATTTATATTATTTTTTATTGTCTTTGTAGTATTTCAATAAAAAGCGAGAATAACGACAGTTTGACTGTTTATCATTGACTTGTCAATTGTAAACAGATTCAAGCTTTCAGAATATACATTTATAAATTTATAGAAAATAAATTAAGCTACCTCTATTTAATTTAATATTCATTAAAATAAAGTATAAAATTAAAAAAAATATTTTATGGCCAAGCTATTTTTATCGTGAAATTATGAGCCCATTTATAACAACAAAATAATAAGTCAATCTACGGATAATAAATACTCATATGTATTTGGTTGATTTCAAGTAACTGGAGTTCATATTTCATCTTAAAACTTAAATGGTGATTTTTATTCTTTGATATACAAACGTCCCAAATAATACACGTATTTATCTAATAAGTTGTAGAAAGTTATAATCTTAATACCACGTAAGTATTTTAAATGAAAATTCATACCGGTACCAAGCTTAAATCAATAATAAAAAAACAATATTTTCTGTAAATGGTAAGGTATTTTTTTTTAAAGATTTCTTTTCAATATTTTTCATATTTTCACGAAAAATATTTATCATGGTCTTTTTATGATAATATTATCCAAAATTGCTGAAATTTATCTATTTTAATAAGTGTGTAGGTTATTGAATACGATAATTGATACAAAAAAATATTAGTTTTTAACGAAATATAATGTTTTAATATTAAAGATTTAATAATTAATATATTGCAAGAGCTATCGCTAGTTTAAACACGAGCATTACATAATAAAAATCTCGCTTCTTGGAAAATCTCCATTAGAGAGAAATCGCCATCGCATTCACCATTTCGGCTGGAGCAGGTAAATTCAATTTGGTATAAGATAGTCTCTGAGTTATCGATTCCTCTCACAGGCTAACTAATACTGAGTGTATTTTACCTACTGTACTCATTTATTTTCATTTGGTGTACTATACAATTGTATAACTACTACACGCATTGATTGTATTGAATCGTGAGATTAATCACTACGCTCACTGAGGCAAGTACTGAACATTAAACTCGTTCAGAAACACAATTTAATTTAAAGCTATTTCTATTGCTTGTAAAATATAGATTTACAAGTGGAGATATCTTTTTCATTTTTTATTCCCATTCTGATGATTCAATATCGATGGTTCAATCTGGAAAGTTGATAAGACCATTTTTAGCTGAAAATCACTTAATAGCCCCGCCCCATCTTGTAGCACCATGCTATATCCGTGTTTCATATAACTTTGAAAATCCAAATTTATCTAAATATATCGAAACAATCTTCCACGAAAAGCTTCAGTAGAATATGAGACTTACACTGCAAAATATATAAAATTGTTATTATATATTCAGATCTATCAATAGTAAGTCGTTCGTAATCAGATCTAGAAATAAATTGGCTAAACTGTATTTTATATCAAAATAAATAGCAAAATAATCAATTTTTACACTTTCCTGTAAAATTTTAAGAGATTACAAAATCTTTACTTCAATCCATCAATATGTTTTATTTACCTCCATAAAACATACTTTAATAGATTTTATTAACATATGTTTATTCGAGTTATTATGAAGGTGTTATTTTATATTAATCATTGTTTTACCACAATCACTATCAGCTTATCTTTTTTTTAATATATGACTCACTGTGTTGCAAAAATCACTTTGGGTGCTCGTTGTTTAAGCTTTCAGAACACTTTTTGCAACTCGACTATTTATATATCCAATGCACACATGATTATATTTAGTAGTTTTTTTTCGCTTGAATATTTAAAAAAAATATATTTCCAAGGATATAATTCAAACACATCTAAAAAAACTGTAAATAAAAGTACGTTTTTTTAGTTTTAATACTCATAAAATATAATATTTACCTGCAAAAATCCATATACTCCATCTCTGAATCCATATTACCCACACTCTGGGCGAATAATATAATAGCTGTCGTATATAATATTGCTACAAAATTTATATATATATGCAACAAATGCGTTTCTATCAATTATGATAACACAGTTTGAGAAGCCATATTCAAAGAGAGTAAAATTGATATTTCATCAATAAAAATACAATAAAAATAATAACCATACAACGGTTTTATGAGCAATACACAAAATTTTAAACTTACTTTCACTAATAAATTACTATTTAAGTTATTGTATAATTCCTTTAAATCTGAATATGTACAAACAAATTACTTTTCTAATGTAGTTGAATTTTATCAAATAAATTTTTAACTATAAATTTTTTTTTCAATGACTCACAAATACACTTAATTTTGTAATGTTGTATGTATTAGTATGTATTATACTATACAATATATATTTTGTTATTTGGTTAACTAGGTGAGTACTACAGTTATGTAACATTAGTACAGAAAATAATACATACATTTTGTATTCTCATTTTAATTCACAAACATATAATGTAATCATTTCTATGAAAAATGACGACATGTTTATTGTTGCTACAGTCTACAATGCATATTTTTGGGACTGAAAGAATGATTTTTCATTTTCTTTACATTTGGCGGTGTATAAAAAATTCATGAAAAATGTTCTAAGATATTTAAGCTCGTGTATTATGGTATTATATAAGGCAATTTTCAAAGCTCACGTTTCTATATTTCAATACATAATTAGATAATAATAGTCGGCGTATACTAAATTGAGGTAGGCCAGCATTATCAAGCCAAACATTGGTCAATCACGTCACCCCGTGTGCTATCAAAGGTCTCTCCTTGTACCTACGTACCAGACGAACGGAATAGCTGCGGCTTTTAACCTTTAGACCAAAAACCAAAGTGGCAAATGATCGCTTTAAGTGAAATATAATCCTATGCGGTTCAATCGAAAAAGGTTTGCGAAGATCGAGATACCTAATTGTTACTATGTATTTTCTTTATACTTTAATAATTTAAGTAGTCAATTTTTAATAAACACAAATAGATAATGTGTTAAACTGATATTTTTCTTATTTCGTTTCTATAAAATTTTAAAATTATAAACTTTTATTAGGATTACCAGTGGTAAAACTCTTTTTATAGCAGAGAGACGTGACAGTGTCCATTATTATAACTAGTGTTAAAGTTTTCTTAAAACTATTGAAAACTCATAAGCTTACCTATTTTTATTCTTTTATGTTATATTTGGCTAATTTTAATTAAAAGATATAGTTTTATTGATATACGTGTGTTTGATCATCTTCCAAGTTAATGAATTACAATATACAAGTTTGAGACGAAAATCAATTAACATACAAATCAACAATCCAATGTAAAATAAAACTTATTAACATTAACTCGGATTAAGTTTTCTTTGCTATCATATTCAATTATTAATATTTGTAAACTTTACAAAAATTTTTAATATATTTTATATATATAATACATGTTAATCAGCAAAAAAAATCTCTATAATTATATTAGTTACTTTATGATCTCACACTTTTTTTACAATTATATTAATATATATATATATCATATTAAATATGTATAACAATTACAATTTTAATGAGCTTAAAAGCTTTTCAGTTCACGGTGTGCTATAATTAATTGAGGTTTTACAGTGTAAATATTTAATTGTTGCTAAATCCTATGACAGTAAAATATTTGTATGAAATCTAAAATTACTTGCTGAGAATTGTTTCGTCAGCGAATTGCTCCGTGAAGATTTACTGGGCGGTAAATCGTGGGCGATGAATGTTCCGGATCCCAGATGAAATATAAGTTAGTAATTAACAAACGCAAGTGTGGATACTTTCATATTTATACTGCTTGAAAAGATTGCTTAGGTATTGTTCGTGTAATACACATTGAACTTTGTTTCTATTTGTAAAAAATAACAATCAAACGATATTTGAGTGTCTTTAATTTAAGATTTTTAAATTCATTACCCTATACAGTGTTTGCATACATATCCACTTGATTACTGAGTATTAAATACATATTACTGTAGTAATATTACCAGGTCTCACATATAATATGTATCAAAACTAACAACACCAAAAGATAAGTGAGATTTATTTTGATTTTTAAGGAAAATGTTATGTGATCTTATGAGAAAGAACCAGAAAATAAATGGATTATAAATGAATTAAGAATCCTTGACCTGTTTCAATCTGCTAAGTAACTTAAATGGCAATTGGCTACATAGTTTTCTTTGCAATGAGCTGTTTTTACCTACCATTAGCACATATAATACATTTCCTCAATACGTATCTTCACGATACATTTTTATATATTAAAAATGTGTTGAAATCTTTTGATACCCTGAAAATTTATCTTTGTGTAGTATTTAAACGTCTATAAATACCTAACATGTATCGCTAAAATACGATTTATATATTTAATATAAATCATGGATAGCTATTATAGGCTTTGAAATGTTGGCTTATTTTATACTTGTGTGGCATGCATTTTTATATTTTTCAGAAATTATATTCCCAATAAACGAGAGATGAATGAACCTAATTCACCGTAACCAATAATACATTGTAAGCATTTAGTGACGCATATAAAAATATATACAAGTTTAAGAAAAACAGATAAGTACAGAAATAAACAAACGGAGTGGTATTTATAAATCGTGTATTGACCTAAATAATATAAAAGCACCAGAAAACTGCCGTGTCAACATTCCATTATTCTTAAATCGGGCCCCAGCCGGAGGGAATATCAACAGCGAATTCTGAGATGGGCCGCGATAAAATCAACGGAGCCAAGACTGGGTCGAATGACCGTTAGTGGACTGGAGATCGTAGAGGAAGGTCGCTTGTTTAATGGGCGGCTGATTTCGCTCGCGTCCGGTCAACCGTGCAATTAGCGATGGGTGGCGGGGAGACACGGGCGGGGGCCTCGTAGACGGGAGTCTACGCTTCGTGCTACGTTCGCGATAACGCTCTACGAGGCGGTATTATTTTAGGCATCTAGGCACGAATATATTGGAGATTGTTTTTTTCTACTATTTGCGTTTTTGTTGTGAATGGTATTATTAGTTTTTATGAATATATAAGTAAAATACGCGTTCATTCTAACCAAATATATTTTATTTATCAAAGTTAGAAGTTAAAATTGTAATAAAATTCATATATAACATTTAATTTTAGTATGTTATTTAATATTCGGTCGCATAACAACTGCACGCATGATAAGTGCTCACATGACATCTGCGCACACATTGAAGTGCTCACACTAACACAGAAATTAATATTAAGACATTTTATACTTAATTTACGTAAGTATAGTGTAGATAGGTATCATCGAAATAAAAATCTACCTATACTATACTGCACTGCACGCATGACATCGAGGTTTTCACATTATAAAGATTTTTATATTCCAGCTGAACATTGTTAAAAATTAAACAATTACAGATGAAATATTTAATTTACTTATTAAAAATCGTATGGTATATTTAAAGGCAAAAAAGCAAATTGAAAAGTCAATTGCAATTTTAAAACATACATCCCTCTCTTGACAATATTTCCATGAAAAAACATCAGTCAACTTTTACACATCCTGTATAATTATACAATCATAACACACACATTAATATCATCAAAATACATTTAAAATCATACTCTATGCAGAATTACAGTCTACCTGAAAAAACTCAATTCTTTGATGTACCACAACAATATCGATGATTTTTGTTTTTTTTTTTTTTAATTTATTTTTATTTTAAATAATAAATCATTTTTATTAACCGTTGTTTAATTAAGTGCTTCATAAACATTTCAATGCAAATCAGAAAACAATAATCCACGGCCCCCGCAAAAAACGAAAAATTCCGAGTAACATTCAAAGAGTTACCCAAACATTTATAAAAAATATACGCGACCCACAGTTGGCAAGTTTTTAAAGATTTCCGTCAGTCATATTTTACATATTTAATAAATATATTACATATCTTTTATCAGTTTTATAATGATTTTTTCATACATTTTACAATTTTAATTGATAATGTCTTCTAAAAAGTGGAGCGTATGGATCTCAATCGTGTGAAGACGAGCAATCCAAAACTAAGTATATGAATTTTCAAGTTATAAAGTCTTATATACGCCATTTTTTAAATAAGAATAAATGTTCAACTCATTAGTTATCTTACCCTTAAAAAATCCAGCTGCTGGAAATTGAAACCGCAATTTCCAATTCCTAAGCGCATATGCTAACCTCTAGGCTACTGGTACGTGTATCAAATTAACTAAATATATTCTAAATCTATTAAACTATTTTTATTTTGAAAAGATATTCTCGATTATTCTTATTCAATTCTAAAATTTAATGAGTTGTTCATTTGTGCGCTTCGATTTTAACTATCTACTTTCAGAATATAAGATACCAATTTGTTAAGTAAAGGACGTGAACCGAATATCCAAATAAGTAAAAGTAATCTGTTAGATGCTTTAGCCCTTTCAGATCATTTAGCATGAAAATAATATCAACCAGTGTTCATTAGGGAAACTTTCCTTTGGAAAAAAATAATAAAAGAGAGGAAAAAATGTAACAGTTTATCGGGAGTTTATCAACGCAAAGGCTATGAATATTTTTATGCTTTTCCATTTTTACATCGGAAAAATAAAAAAAAATAATTGTTACTAAAACTTAGACCTTTTACAACCTACCATTTTATATCAATTTATTTGAAGTTACTTCAGGTCGATTTATTTTCATTTTGTTCAAAAGCCGTTTGCTATATGATTTCTATTCAGTAATGGCTAAGTACCCATTTCATAACATTATTATGATGAGAAACTATGGTTTTAATTCAGTTTTACTTTCCATTTTCCCATTTTGCGAACATAATTTACAGTATAACAAAAATCCTTATTTTTTAAAAACTTGTAAGGTGATACTTATGGATTTCTTGATAAAAAAATAATTGTAAATTGCTGTATGTTGACCTTCTTACTCCTATCATTTTTTTTCAATATCAAAAAAAAATACGTTCTATTAATTCAATGCCTTTAATTTACTCACATATATTTGTATGTGTAATTCAAAAAAACTCACTGCCAATACACGTCATTACCCTTGTTTTAATTTACCTATATTATTGCGAACAAAAATAGGTTACTTTGCATTTAACGGCTAAAAAAATGATATAAGAATTTTGTTTCACGACATACAGACGGTTGCAAAATAAAACCTTAAGCTAAATGCAAATTGAGATTTGAGAACAGATATTTAGAAGTTTTTTAGTATGTTCGAATGAAAAGAAGAAACTTACCATATAAATAGTTTCCATTACAAAAGTGACGGTATGATGAAAAATATCACCTATCCACGTGATATTTTTATTTGAAATTCAATCTGACCTATATATTAACCAACCAAAATTTGATTTTATTCAAATCCAGTAAAAACTACAAGATGATTGATAAATACTTCATATGTAACTTTAATTTATATAAAATTGGCCATCGCCAATAATTCGCAATAACGATGTATTTATAGTGTACGTATACGTCACTTTTTGATTAAATTTATGAGTAAAATACGTTATTTGAAATTATGAAAATCACTTTTTTTATTAAAGTTTTATGCATTTCATAAAATTATACCGTGTTTGTATTTAAATTTAATTGCTATCCTGCTGAAATATAATATTATGACCAGTATTTAAATTATACGTTTTAATTTGTACAGATATAATGAATATACTCTAGTTGTGTGTGAAATTTTTCTAACTTATTTATGATTTTTATCTTTTTTAACCGACGAACTATAACACGTACGAGTATATAAAGAAAAATAATACGACATCTCTGATCATATCGGCAATACACTGTGGAGTGATATTTTTACAGCAGTATTTTATTATATCAATTTTCTGCGCGAGACCCGCTGGGTCTTATAAAACAAAATAAAATAAAAAAATCACAGTTTTTTACCTGCACGATACGACATAATAAATGAACACATGCGAGGAGTATATGGAGTGAGTTAATGAACCATAGGGGTAACGCTCACCAATCAGCCGGGTGACGTCACTAGAGACGAAGCTTTTATTTACGTCACGGAAAGCTTTTGGTTCTTTTACGTCTTCGCAAGTAGAATAGATTGAAAATCAACTAAAATAGTCGATTCTATTCGAAAAAAGTTATTGTCTTCAATAGTTATTATTCAGTTTATGTATTTAAATTGACGTATTATAAAGATGCGTTTTAATACTAATGTATGTTTATCGCAGCTTAAATTTTTAAAAATCTTCGGGAAAAGATATAATACTTGGAAAAAAGGTGTAATAATTTTATTTATAAAGCAGCTAAATTAAAGTCGCAATATTAGACCTGGCTCGTTCATGTGCTGCTGATGTTTCAGTGAACCTCGGGCTTTTAAACTTCTTCTTCAAGTTGATAGGATTCATGCATTCTGAAGTAATCCTGAATACTTTTTTTAGTTCAGAATAGTTTATTCAGCAGAGTTTTACATGACATATGATAAAGAATATGATATTCAAAGCTTTCTTACCCAGTGATAGAATATACAGAGTCACGTGCACTTATATTTTATTTCTACAAAAATACTGGTTGCTAGATCTTTATACTTTGTTTTTTCTTCATAAAACTTTTTATGATTACAATGATGTTATTACGAAATCAAAACATTGGTCAATATCAACAGAATTTTTTTTTTTGTATAAAATCTAGAGCTTTCACGCACGTGTGTGTATTGCATGACATTGGTATGTGTATTAGACAACGTCGATTACTCATTTGAATAAAATCATTACGTTAGGGAAAATGGTTAGACCCAATTCTCAGTCTATGAATAATATCTGCTTTGGAATGTCGTCTCTCTGTTTCGGCTATGAGATTTATCATTTCTTATACTTATTTTATAGTATTTGACTTTTACACTATAAAATGATATTTAGAGCTAATTACAATAATTTATCGAGCAGATTTCAATTAAATTTGAATTTAAAAAATACATTGTTAACTAGACGTTTCGGATACAGTAACTCGCCATCTGTCATAGTGAGGCAAAAGTTAAAGTTCTAACCGTAAATTTCTTTAAACTGATATGAAAATGCACTAAAAACAGGGATTATATTTTAAAGATCGAGGTTATCGATGGCGTGTCCTTATTTTTTAGATGTTTTACGGTTCGTTCTTTAGTTGTTTCAGGTATATATTCCATTTTTTTTTATTCACAATAGATACCCGAACTCATGAATATGATAATAATTCTCCACAACGGCTGATTTTTTTACCATTTTTGCTTCTAAAACAAAACAAATGAACCTACACAATGAGAAAATATCCACTTTAGATATAAAGTTAATGAAACTCTAAAATTCAAAGACATATTTTGTCATATTTAATATTTTCGTGAGTCTAGCGTCTCTGAATATTATTTATTATTTTTTTATCTACACGTGCATCATTATATAAATAAATTCTTATATTTCATTTTATTTCTTCAAATAGACAAACTCTAGGAACTTTATAATTTGTGTATTTTTCATAAAATCCTTTATAATAATAATGATACCATTACAAAAAAGAAAACAACGATTTACATCAACAGAAATAATTCTTCAGTAATGAAATTAGGACCGGCATATGCGTGTGTGTGTATTAAGTGACGTGTTCATGCATGTTAGATGGCGGTGACTTTTTATTTGAATACATTTATAACGTCTCAGAGAAGAAGAGAAGGAGGACTCTTAGCAGGTAGTGGCTCAGCTCATAAATGATATCCACCAAAGAATGTTTGTTCTCTGTTCCCGCCGTTATTGTCGTCATTTCTTCATCATCTTTTTTTACTTTCCATGGATTTTTAAATGATTTTTATGTAATTACAATAATTTATCAATATACCAGAGTTTGTATAATTTTAATTTTAGACATACATTTTTGACTGAACGCTTAGGTCCAGCTACGGTAGCTTTTGTCACAGTAAGGAGAGAGTTAATAACGATATTAAAACCGAATATATCACAGCGATTAAAAACGTTATTATTTTTTCAATAAAAAGTACAAAATATTTTAAAGAACAATTCCTGTTTATTTGGTATGTTATTATTTGTTTCTTTATAATAATTTTAAAAACATTATCACGCTGGCAAGAACCATTAGTTCGATTAATATAAAACTATTAAATTTTAATTAGTATTTATATTATATACAATGGTATTTATTATAATTAATTTCTGTCTGTGCGTGAGTCTTCTGAAAATTTTGAAATGTTTCGTTTAATCAACATACAAACTTTTCTATTCACTTATCACGATCGAGCTGTTACGAACTTTTACAAATACACTTAATCCATAAAATAACAAACATGACATTTCCTTTTATGCTACTTCACTATCAAATATTTGTATTAGTGATAATATTTACATTACAATAAGCCGGAATTATTAAATAGTGACTTATTATTCTGTTTTGTTTGTTTTTAACGACTCACTTTGAGCTTTTAGGCATATTATTTATTTGTCTTGTAGAGTTATAACATATTGACAAACACTAAATTTCATAATAACGTATTTCAATAAAGTTTCATACATAAAAACCTTTTTGAATGAATAGTACAGGTACACGACTAAAATCTAAATCTATCCTAATGATAAAATAGAAATAAATCTGGGTTCAAATTTTACTCGATGTTAACCAACCAAATTACTTAAAACCGCATTAATTCGTTTTTTGAAATTATTTATATACAACAAAGATCACTGAAATTTTTACAATTAGTTTGAAACACTAATCAAAAAAAAAAATGTAGTTACGTTTAAACCTATCGACACTTTTTTTACTTTTTCAAGTACAAAATTTAATATTTACTTTATGAAAAATATAAATTTCAGTTATCATTTCCATGTTCTTTTTCATAGTGAATATAATATAAATGTAAATTAAATATGGTCGATAAGATGGAAAAAAACGAAATATGTATTACAACAAAGTAAAAAAAAATGACTATGACAATGAAAAAGAATGAAATTAAAGTTTTAGCACGGCATTTATGGTGTGCAAAAATTTATGCGTTTCAGAAATCTTCCGTTGGGGTTCTGTCCATTTTTTTGTGCATTTCGATTACTTTCAATGACGTATCTTAAATACATACATTTCGTTTTATTGATGCGTGTCTCATAATTATTTGAAGTTTACTTACGCACTTTAAATAATTCAGAATTTAAAATCAATTTCCATCAAGCACCATCAGTCGAAAATATTAATTACGCAGTTTAGGTTAATAATCAATGTGTCTTAATCTCGCCAATGGTATATCACATTTGTTTAAACACAAACACAACAAATTTAATGCGTCAATTTAGTAATATTACATAATATACAAACCTGATTTAATCGGACAAGATAAACTTAGTTATTCTTAGCATTTAAATTCATATTTATATCAATAAGCATCAACAATATAAAAGTATTGTGAAAAATTTACTGCTTTGTTATTTCAATCTATATTTTTGTTGATATAGTTTTGAATTCTGTTTGTTAGTTGTGGCTAAAATACATATCCGTTTCTAAGTTCATGCATCATTTAAAAATAATTTTATTGCAATATTAGGTATTTTTTTAGTTTGAATTTAAAAACTTACATTTTTTTACTAAAAATAAGACAATCTGTCGATATTTAAAGATAAAAATAACACACACAAATGGTAAAATTCCATTAAGCGAAAGGCCCAAAACAATTACTTACATAAATATATGCAGTAATAAGATTATAACTTTAATAAAAACACGCACATAAAACAAAACTTTTATAAACTCGTTTACAAGCAAAAAGGGAAAATTTCAATTCTGTTGTAATTCAGACGAATGTTTTATTTGCGAATTTGAGTCGCGATTATCTTTAGCTATCATTTTTACAGCTTTGCGCAAAGCTTTTTTTTGTACTGCACTTGCATGAAATATGAATATTTTTACATACTGGTTTCCAATTATGTTTTAAAAATAATAATACATCATCACCTATTTCGCAATTGCATAAATTTTAAACTTATTATTCAATAACATTTGAAGATAAAATAATTAGCTTTTAAAACGTTGTTATATTTTCTCCAAGATAATATTTAGTAAGCAATAATATGTTATATGATATAATAATTATAAGATGATTTTTAAACATCAATAATTTCCGTCATTCCTTGAAATCAAAATGATCATAAAAATAACCAATTTATATTCAAACCACAGATTTAACACATTGTAATTTGTTACAAGTCTTATGTGACAAGAAATCTTGTTATAATTATGTTTTTCTGACAATAAAAACATTTTTTGTATTATATCCGCTCCAAAAGTATTACGCATAGATTTTTCAGTATTTGTCTTTGTCCAATTCATAAATTCAGTACGTATATATCTGTAATTGGAAGACTTATCTCGGTTAGTATTTTTACGAAAATTGGTTATTAACAATAAACCAAAAATGTTTAATAAATTAAACATCTATTCCTACATCATTGATTCTTAAAAATTCTTAGCAGCTTTTACCTCCAACATTCAAAACAACACGCAAGCCTATTATTTTTTACTTAACACTTACGTACATCATTATGTATAAGGTTGTTATATCTTATTGTCAAATCATCAAATAAAAAATACTTATATGATAGTGAACAAATAATCAATTGATAAAGGCTTATACATTTATGGTGAAAAAACTACATTATCAGTGAATTCAATGAATGACTGGTATGTTTCAGAATATATTTATCTTGAGAATTACAAATAAAATGTATCTTAATCTGTTGAAATATAATATTATTATATAATTAACTATTTTTTCATAATAATGCTTAATCGTTTACAAATCTCATTATATTTACGCATCTTAACCGTAATCAAATTATAAATTCGACTTGGTCTTTACTTGAATCAAGTTCTTGGACTAAGTTTACACGAGAACAATCCCACGCGCAAAAATGTTCCCACAGATTTTAACTCAAAAACTCTTTTGGCTAAATCCAATTGAAAAGCCTTTGTAAACCATAATTTGTTTATACTCTTTACCAACGAGTTTTGTACAGTCAAATTAAAGTTTGCTTGTGCCCAATATTCATCATTTTTTCTGTATATTTTACTACTTACGTAACTAAAATAAAAATCACCCACAATTTTAATTTTGAATTTTCATTTATTAATCTTCATCATCTCATAGCATAAATCAACATGTTTACATATCAGTTAATATGTATAACTCATCCATAAAAAATCCTATTATAAAATATAAAAATATTAAATATGTTTTACTGTAAAAAGATATCCAAAAATTAAAATATAATGAGTCTTGCTTATTCATTACACTTTATTTATTAAAACAGCTTATTTTCATATTATCCAGACAAAATAAATTCTTATATATTTAAATTTCGTTATTTACGTGTAATGAATATTTCTTAATTAAATTAATGATTCTCGGAAAACGTTTTTCATATTTTAGGGGTATTTAATTTAATTTAATAAAGTCTTCGATATGTTAACCAAACTTTGTTTTTTTAGTTTATTTAGCTTCAATATTAGTAGAGTTTTATCCCAAAATAAAATGCGGTATGAAAATTTCAAAAAATAATTACTTCATTGCTAATACACATTGAAAACTCTTCAAGTAAAGAATAATATATAAATTATAATAATGTAATTTTACAAAAATCAATAACATACTTGAATACGGTACTGGTCGGTCGGTAGGCTTCATTTATAATATTGTGGTGTGTATATTAATATACTAAATATAACAAAAAAAACGCTTTATATGTAACCAGTAATGTGTATATGTATCGCCGCTGCTGTGTTTAGACTTGATGAATAGTTCTGTTCGTAGAGCTGTAATCCGAATTTTAGTGTACGAGGCTGCTATAAATGCTTTGCAGAAGCGGTGAAACATCTCCAGTAAGGGTAGACAAACGCATTTGTTTTTCCAAACTTAAAGTGGCGCATGGAGGTAACTAAATTGATTCCAGACCATTGGACTTCCCAGTTCCTAACCGGTCGCGGTGGTTTTGCCTCCAAGCTCTGTCCGCTTGGTCTTATATGATAGAATCTCCTACCTGCTTATGTGGTGAAATGCAGGATGCAAATCACATCCTCTGAAAGTGTCTTAAAGGGAAGAGCTTCTCAAGCTGGTTCGACCGTTTGTCGGACCGGTCGGCTATTGTGACTTGGTTTCTATGAAGGATAATTTTTTTAGCCTTTAAAAAAAATTCAAAATCTTACGCCAAACGAGAAGGTTTCTTCTCGACAAGGCTAAACATTAACATGGTATAATTAGTTAGAATAGGAATCACGCACACTCTAGTGCACGCCAACCAAGGTTTTGGAAAGTTTTTCTTGGGACACTTCCGGCCCTTATGAAAAACGCCTTGCGTTCGTTTCTCCATGGTATACGCCCGCATAACGGGCGTGGAGACGTAGCGGGTTATGGAGAAGAAAATAAGTATATTTAAACCTTGTTTGCTTAAAATATTTCGCTTAGAATATGTATAATATTTCATTTAGTGAGAGACTGCTTAAAAAAAATTCATCAAGTTGATTTTCAAAAAAAAGAGAAACATTATTCTTACCTTACCTATCTTGCATTAAACTGAAACTTTTGAAGCTTGCAAGATTGGTTTAAATATTTATTGGAGTAGAGTAAATGTCTGACAACTAACTTATAAAATATAATCAGACGATTTCAACGATAATTTTAGTATTCCCATAATATCTTAATTAAATTTACAATCTATACTTTTTGATAGACGATTCATAAAATGATTTGGATAATAAGAAGTTTTTATGACATTGATTACTTAAGAATTAATTATAACTACATTAAATTGAACGAAGTGTGAAATAACACATTTTAAAAAATATTACATTCAGACTTAAATATCTTTAATATGTATATAAAAAAACTACTATCTTGTTATTCATACTTTTTGTATAGATTATTCTATTGTAATTTACTCATTAAATTCTAAAGCGGAAGCTAATGGGTAATATATACAGAAACTTAATAGTATAATATATTTTTTTGTTTTTTTATTCTGCACAGTGAAAATATCTTACATGAAAAGATTTGGGCAAACACGTTCATGTATAAAATAACGGATTATGGATGCATTTATGAAGAATCCAAGAAAATAATCTTTGAATAGTGTAATACTACACAGTACTACTAACTGCTAAAAAAATATGACGTAAAATATAATGTATATAATACATACATTGGGATATGATAAAGCTTCCTATAGTAATTAGATAGCAGATAAAAGTTCTTTTTTTGTTTAAAACTTGGAAAGTTATAAATTGTATTTGTTTATACTTAGTACTTACATTTCTGGTACTGTAATAAAGTAGCACTTTGTTCGGAAGTAATTTTTCTTCGTTATAAATTTTATTCATTTTTAAATATCCACACGAAACGACTAGCGTACATGCCCAAAAACTTGGTTTATTATATCAGTTCAGGTGTACTAGGACCAAAGTACAGTTACGCAATTAGCATAAATTCGAAGGCATTTATTATTCATAAAGCAGAAAGCTTTTGAATGTTACCGCTTTAACCATAAGACGTCTACGCTTCATCCTTGTAACTTTTTCGCAGTACAAATATCAAGATATACAACAAATTATAGAAGTACATCTATTTTTCACAACTACTCAATCTTATCTGAAACTTTTGAATACTAAAACGCTACGTTAAATAATTACTAACTCTCCTGAAAATAAAATAAATACAACTACACTCTTTCTAGACTTGAATATGAATTCCATTTGAATATTTTTAAAACATCTTCAATATTTGTAGTTATCCGTTCTATTGTAAGCATATTCGCTTTAATGCCATGAGTTATAGCAATTTTAATTATAAATCCAATACTGGATTCACAATGGATTCAGTAACTAACTGACTATTAATTATTTTTAAAATCTATCAAAGTTCGTCTTGATGCTACGTATATATAATATTAACATTTATTTACTTAGCTGAATCAACTGGGCGCAAAAGGATTATACTATTATAAGTCATGTCTGAAGTTGATATCTTTATAAATAGGAATACTCAAAGGCTTTAATTTTGAACCGGAACTATTTATGTACAAAATTAACTAAAACAGCCTCATTTTTTTTATAACGAATAATTTCACGACTGAAAAAATTTAACAGTTTTGATTGGAATCACATATTGTACATTTATGACAAAACCAATTTCCAACTCAATATGCTACACAGTTTAAATATTGAGATAATCATAAAATGTAATATACTTCTTTGTATTATATAAATTCATGATAAAACTTATAAGACACCAACAAAATTAATGCAGTAAAATTTCAAAGTATTTTGTGAAGAAAATATATTTCTCAGTGAATTTAACTATGGCTTTTATAAATTTTACAAAATGTTCATCTAAAAACTATGTTCAATTCAACAAAATTCACTTAGTTTTTACATTATTTTATGTTTATTTTAATTGATATATGTATACGAGTATATTATATACTAATACTATAAAGCTTATACAATTAAGACAATTTTATTTTCTTTATAAATGTAATATTACATAAACAATAAATAATTGAATCTTTAGCAGTATTATATTAAATACAAAAAACTTGTATCCTAAATATTCTTCCCAGTAACCCGGAGATTAGCATGCGCGTTTTGAGAAGACCAGTTAGCTAACAATACATTTTAATAAAAAATGTCTAACATAAATCTTGAAAACGATGAAAACCATATACTCTATTTCTGAAATAGTAATATTAAAAAACAAATGTTTAGTGTGGTATTTAAACTATTGTTTTTGTATGAGCTATATACAGCTGATTGTTTTCGAGAACACATATTATTGGGTTGAAATTAAAAAATATGACTCGTTTCTATTCTATTAATTTGACATTATATATATCAACTACATTGAATTTATTTTGTGAATACCGACTATAGTTCTTACAGATATGTATTCAATAATTATCAAACATGTTGTTATATTATTTATAGTTCTTATCATATTATGAATTTAATATAACATAGACATAAACCAAAGCTAAAACAGCTTTCAAACTGAAAGCTCATCTCGCTTGACTAAAACTAAAACATTATATTCTCACGTCACGCGGCATCAAATTTGAAATATACACATGAAATTAATTTTCTGCCTGTCTCAAATCCAATATAAAATTCTTACCGGGTAAAATTGAGTATTATGAAATATTGACTTATGCAAACATTGTTTTTGAAAACAATTTATTCTACGAATTTCAATGAAATAATACAAATTACTTGCGATAAAGAGTGGTTAAAAGTCAATTGCAAACGTGTCAAATTCATTTTGAAATGGACTCTAGAACCAAGCTCACCATCTAAAGAGTAACTTGGTAAAAAAATGAATGTCATAAATTTGTTTTAAGTTTTGCAAATAAATTTTGTCGGTGTAAACTCTATGACTGACATCCGATCAGGTGGTCAATAATTATATACAATGTTGTATTTTATTTTGCAATCGTGCACTTATCACATGCATAACAGGAGGCGGTTGCACTTCACATTAGTTTTTTTGGCATTTATTTTTAAGCCAATAAATACGTGATGCGTTCCTTTTCAACCTATCAACAATATCCTGGATACCTTTGACTGATGTATCGAGTATGACAATATCATCGGTATATTCAAGGTTGCATAATCTTAAATTAGATGACACAGCTATGCCCCAATCAAGTGGAATTGACCTTCAAAACACGAACTCAAAAAAATATATAAAATGGAGCGAAAATGCACCCCTGCCTGACACCAGTCGATATCCCCAAACCATAGAGTTTTTACATCGCCAATTCTCACGGAGCATTCACTATCCTCGTGTAGGACCTTGTTCATAGCCACAATCTTGAATGGAATCCCATATGCCTCTAGCATCCCCCATAATGAAGGCCAGGCTATTTTTGATTATCATAACTTAAATATTTTTTATTCTTCTTTAATATCTCTCTTTTCTCTGTTTACATGTACATATATATTTTTTTCTCTTCATCCATTATTTTACGCTATGTAATATTTTAATGTTATACAAAATGTTATACGATGTAAATAAATTAAATATACATTAGCACCAAAAAGCAATATTACAATTTCTTAACATCAAGACAGATAAGACCTAAAGAGAATAAAAAATATTATTAATACTAAAATTATGTTTTTCATGATGTTTCTTACAAATCTTTTTAGAAGCAGGTGTAATGGTTACTGCGAAAATGTTCTTATTTATGTATCAAGAATATAACATTTAAACTACTTCGCCTTATTCCTGTGTTTCAGAGTGTAATGAAAAAATAATTAAAATTTTTACAGATCTATTAAGACTTGAGCCATTCTTTACAAAGAGATGAAGATTTTATTACTCAGTGGAAATATTGTAAACTAAAGTGATGTAGTATAAAACTGTCGTATTACTTTTTACTTGT
This sequence comes from Rhyacophila evoluta, assembly GCA_022683975.1. Classification (NCBI taxonomy): domain Eukaryota; kingdom Metazoa; phylum Arthropoda; class Insecta; order Trichoptera; family Rhyacophilidae; genus Rhyacophila; species Rhyacophila evoluta. The sequence goes on from JAGVSQ010000755.1 coordinate 21,845, forward strand.
AGATTGCTTATTTATAACCGTAAAAAACTTGTTTTTTTAAAGCTTTAAAAATATAATATTATCCGACTGTTTAAATAATTGAACAAAATATGTTATAGCAATTCTATTATAGCTGATTAAACTTTTATAAACCATGTTCGCTTCCAACATGGAACATATAGTTCTACACAGTCTAAAGATATCCACTCCAAATGAAAAGTATATGGATCTCCGCAATGTGAAGACGTCTTGACAGATTATTTTTCACGAAAATCGTTTCACAGAGAATTACTTAACCCAATGGGCATCCATTCCTGCATTTTTGGATTTTTTTAAATCCGGCGGATGGGGAATTGAATCTGCATTCCCCGGTTTGCTAGGCGCGCGCGCTACCAACTACGCTACTGGGAAGACTTATAGAGAAATATTGTTGAATATTGTATACGGTTATAATAATAATATAATTTAACATAAGAAACACGTCCATTGTAATTATATATCTTTTATATATTTACTTATTTTTGTGATTTCTTGATCCATTCAGATCTTTGTTCTCTTTTCCATTACCCATTAGATTTCCACGATAGCTATATGGGGCAATACCACAGCGTAACAAACTTGAGGTGTTATTTTAAGCTTTCAAAAGCTGGTTGAAAGGAGGCGAGAAGCTCTTCCTATTCTGATATATGACAAAATTCATAGCCACCCTTGTGTCACAATCTTATATGTTTCATCTCTCTCTTCTTTCTTCCTTTCAATCGAAAGTCTTCCTCGGTAATTGGCTCAGAAATTAGTAATATCTGGTAATGCTTATTTAGAGCTTACAAATTCTCACGTTATATAACGTGGCGTGTCTGAGTGATTCTATTCAGAAAAAACTTCTCGAAGAACTCCACATATATGCAAGCGCTACTATACATTTTTTTTAACTGGCGCAAGTATTTGTCGAAAAGTTTTTTCTTTTCCAATACTCAGTAAACATCCGGAGAATCTAAAGCGACTTCTATAATTATATTATGATTAATTTATAATGCAACAAAATAAGTATTCAAAAATATATGTTTCTTCTTTATAGGTCACGATATTAAATATGAAATATGATGATATGTGGGTCATAATTTCGAAACATGAGTGGGCATTTTTAATTATAAACTATAGTTCATACACTAACAAATTAATTCCTCATTAAAACCTTGAGCTTGTTTCGTTATTATCAATCATACAATAAATATAATATTGTTAATTCAATAATTAATCTAAATATAACCAAACAATTTGATGTATGAAATATTTTTTCCAGGCAATATACAAAATATGTAGGTAAAACAAATATAAATGAATACTATATCTCCTAATAGCAATGTAAATATAGTGAGGTGTGTTTATGTTTTCTTTATAAATGTGTACTTAATCTGAAATATTATATGTATTTTTCAAATAAAAAAGGATGACTGATCGAAATAAAAATCAAAATATAATTTGTGTATTCATAAATACTTAATGGCATAGAAAGTTACTTGATTTAAATTACAAATCGCTAAAAGCACGTATCAATAGAACTTTCTCTCTTCCTACAAGCTTTGTAAGGAAACACTTTTCTGTAAGCTTTTTACTTGAATTTTCACGTTTTTTAAAGCTTCGAGCTCTCTTTGTATTTAAAATCATTATTTACCAGTGTCAAAATGAAAGATCAGAAAATTCCTAAAGAATTTGAGCATTGAAAATTCATTCCATTTTCCAGGATTTTGATATACCATCCAATACAAGTCTGAGATACCTTTATCACTGCGTATAAAAATAGTTTATCTTACCTTTAAAAATCTCACTATATTTAATATGTAATTATATGTTTATATAAATTTCTTTCTTTTTTTCAAATTTTATTCCATATTTCCTTAATTTTTATGCGGGTAAGAAGTACATACGATTTAATAAACATTTTGAGAAAATGCGCAAATGATACTTACGTTAAATTAAACTAATATTTACAAAAGTTTTGCATTATTAGATTAATGAGTATTTTCCAATATAATTACAAGATACTAACTTGTACACAGGAAAATTAAGACATTTGTAAATTATGTGTTAACGAAATTAGAATCTGTGAATATGCTTTTTGAGCTTTGCGCGCCGTTATTGGATTGATAAAGTATTGAACCTAGAAAAATTATTAAAGATCACAACTAAACTGGCATAGTTGATTAAATCGTTACTTATTTTCTTTTTTTTTGCAACCGTATCGATCTTTTTTACGGTATCATCATCAGCTTTGTACCGGATTAACGATAATCTTTTTTTTTAGTTCGTTGGAGTAAACAAAGTGAATATGATGTAAATACCTCTATGTTTGAGTAGGTCGTATCAACGTTGTTTAATGTCCGGATCTATCCACACTTTTTAATAATGACTTTTTACGATCTTCAAGCATAACGTCCGTTGTACATTTCGTTAAACTTGACAATTCGGAAATATTTAAATACTTTATACTGTAAATTACACTGGATATACGTATGTGTTAACTGATATCAAATGAAGTTAAGTCCATAGAATGTCAAACTGAAAAAAATGTAGTTTTATTGTGTCTTGTAAAAAAATGAATTCAAGGTTTGAGATTTTTTTAAATGATAAAATCTAGTAAACATGATAGATACAAAAAAAAACCTATAACTATTCTTTTGAAGCAGTGTGTTAAAAAATATTTGTAATTTTTAGTTTGGAAAATTGATAAAATATCAAAGCTGGACTTAAAACATTGTAATGTTTATATGCGATTTAAATATGTAAAGAGTTTTGTGAGTTTGAAGTGAATTTGTATACTCTATGGAATGTATAATTATAAAATGTATTTTTTGGAAAGGTTGGACTTAACGATGTTTGATATCAGTTAATACATAATATTTTTTTTACTGACTATTTTTTTGGTTTAAAATAAGACATTTTGATCCGAAAAAAAATATGCTATAAAATAAAATATTGATACATCACGATAAACACAAAACATATTAGAATTTTCCAAATTAATTCCGTACAAACGTTTCTTCACTTAAACCCTTAATTTTTTTTTTCATTCTTTATTTAAATAATTTTCCCATATGTTTTAATGTAACGTAAGAAGCTTGAGTTACATTTTAATTCTAAGACTCGTTATTAGTCATCCATTGTTTATTACGGCTTAAATTTTTATATTTGTGTTATTCATGTTAAATATTGTGTGTTATTTAAAGGGTTTTTATTGAATAATATATAATTTACTTACCTAAATCCAAAATGTATTTACTAACTTTCAAAAATCATTAATCTAGTTCATAACTTACTCGTGAATACCAAAAACCACTCTAAAAAATGATTTGTTGACACTTTTATTATCTGTTACCATTATAAAAACACTGTATTTCTATTCCACATATTATGACTTTGAACGTCAATTTAAATTTTCCATTTCAAAAAAGGATTTTGTACAAAAGTTTATTTATTTAATATGTTATATGATAGCAATGGTTCTATGAGCAATTGGAATATTTAAGTGAAAGGGTCTCTAATTTTCTTGCTCCAATGGTGGCAAGTAAAAGCAATAAAACCACATCGCGTGCATTTCTGGTTCACCGAATCAATTAAGACGAACCTTTTTTTACGTCAGTCGTAAAAAAGCAGGCGAATATGATTTTTTTTTGTACTTGCTTAATTGCGATTATAAAGCCGTAAGCGGTCGTCATTTCGAATTGCTTTACATCATTTTAAAATTTAACGCGTGTATTACATTGTGTTTTTTTTTAATTACTCTAAAATGGAGCTCAAGTGATATGTGTTTGAATAAATACTTTCTGGAAAAACATGACTGTGTAGGTCGATCGCAGAAACACGCAGATTGTCAACGTGATGCTGACAAAATGACATATCTGGATCAAGGATATGATACAGTATTCCAGTATTACACCTTCTCGCCTCTCTTTAAATTATCACTGTCGTCATCAGCGTTACTAATTTAGAACTTTGTACTAGATTTGTCATCTTGTGATACTTTTTAATTTTTAAGGAAAATAAATTACTGTATGTGTTTTAGTTTACTATATTTTGACTATATATCTAGCAGCCATCCTTATTTTTTTAAGCAATAAAAAAAAGACACCTTGATCATATTAGGCGCCTAGTCTACCAAATATTTATTTCTTAGTGTGATGTTAAACATCCACCTTTTACTACAATAATAAATTATAGTGTGTTAATACTTTATTCTAATTTTTATCTAAAATAACAAAATGGCTATCTTCACGATGGTGATAAATTTACTTTACTAACTTTTATATAAACTAAATTTTTATACCTACGGAGACTATAACATAATATAGAATACGTTAAACACACTACAAGTATATACTCAGAATCTTGGAAAAAAACGTTCCAAAACCTTAATTGGATCGCATAAAAAGTTAAAATTAAAATTTGTATTCTTACAATCAGTTATTTTATCTATTTAATTATTAAAATAAATGTATATTCTGGTACGTTCAAATATGTAGCCGACATAATTTTATAATTTGTTAATATACCGTAATAAATACTAACTCCGTATTTTACTAGTGGATTAATTGAGGTTTTTTTTATATAAACCAACCATTCTTTTAATTTTAAAGACAATTCGATAAATTAAGATTGGAATAAAAAATCAAAATAGATTTACTAACGAGATTCAAAGCCACAACAAGTAGAAAAGAAACAGAGAGGTTTTGATAGTGCTCTACAGCAGGTAATAAAAATTTCGATAAATCATTTTTTAGAGTACACCACATACCCTTTTTACGCGGCTATTTACACGTTTTCGAAATAGCACGGTATTACGTTTCCAAAAAAATAATTAAATCCAGTAAGCTCAAAAATTTGAAAAGAAATATAGCACAGGCTCTGGATATCTCAAGTGATGAAAGCGATGTCATACCAGATGTGCTTAAACGGGTTCGTCTATTGTCTGATATTGAATAACATTCATTACAGTTTTTAAAAGATTTTTTTGAATGAAATTAAAATACAATACACAATAATGTTTTTTTTTTGTACATGTATAATATTGTTTCTAACTCTGTGAAAAACATGGGATAAAACTGAAGAAATAGCAATCGAAAATTGTTTTCGAAAAATTGAAATCGTTAAGGAAAAAGTAAATGAAATAGAAGATACTGGCAATGAAAGCCTCGGCAGATCTGGACCAGAAACACTAATAGAAAATATTACGGCTCACAATGCTATTGATAGCTGGGAACAAATTTCTACCGAAACTTAAAAAAATTACATTTACCCTGACATGAACGTGATGACATCTGAAGTTATGGCTATCGATAATATAGTGGACAGTTATATCCACGAAAACTTATACGACGAAAAAAATTCTGGTGAAGAAGGTATATTTTTTTAATCCATCCAATTCCAACGAAAGAAGATGCTATGCGGAATATTGAGGGCCTTAAAAGCTACTTTACTAATATTTAAACTGTACGAGACAACAATTTCTTATCGATTTGTAAGATCGAAAGAGCTGTAAACCAGAACAAAAATATGTACCAAATCTATTGATTTTCATGTTAGGAAATCTATCCATCATTATTTTTTATTTAAGTATACTTCTTTGTATGATATTGCGTGAAACATATCCGCCGTTTAAAAAGCGAGTCTGGTGTAATTTTTGTTATGGCTTAAGTATATTGTTATACGTCCTATTAATTGATGTGTGCTAATGGTAATGTTAAGTATAAATTATCACATGTTTAATGATAATATGTATGACCAATTTAGGGCTATCAAAAGCGTTTAGTTGTAAACTTTTAATTTGTACTGCACGCCACTTAAAGCTGTGGTCGTTATGCCAATCATTTTAATGCGAGTCAACAAACTCAAAGGGTTCCATTAAATTCTATGACAAGCGAGGAATAAACTCCTCTTTAGATGCATCAGCAAGGAATTCAGTATGTTGTTAACCTACGATGGTAAATTTGAGCATGTCGTAATTCCAAGTTTATGAAATCATTTTATTATACTCGTCTGCGACAATTTAATAATGCGCTGAACAATGAAAACAATATTTATATCCCCATACCAACATACTTCAATATTTTATGTAGTTACACACATCTCCATAAAAAGTGAATGTACTGCTTAATCTTCATAAACCATCGATAATGTTAGCTGCAGTTGATCGGAAATTTACCAAATATTTTTTTATGAATTTACTCCTTAAAATTAGTATTTGTAAGGAACTCGTAAATAAGAGGGTGGACACTAAAAGTCATGCAGCGGCGCTGGTACCGACTGAGGCATATATGTACTATGGATGCTTCCGGAGATCCTAAATCTTGCATGCCTTTCTTTTTCAACTGGTGTGATTCCGGTGATTTAAAAGACTGTTAGATACTATTCACAGGATGTACTCAATGGAATTAAATAATACCGGTATGACATGGGAAGATGCGAAGCAAATAGCAAGTGACAAAAGATCTTGTAGGGGCCTTGTGGTAGCTATATGGACTGTATAAGAAAATTATATGACAGAGAAATATTTTTTTTTAGCATCTGTATTGGAATATATTATAAAAATAAAATGCTGTTATGAAGATATAACAATGAAAAAACCAAAGCTTTTGAGGCATTTGTATATTTATTACGAAATATTAAATAATAAATCATGTAAAACGGTGAGTTTAAGCAAAACTATATTTAATGATTCTAAAATATTAAAAAAAAAAAAAAAATATTAGGATATTTATTGTTCTGTCAATATATAAAATAATCACCTACACGCGTGTTACACGTATATACAACACCTGCAGAAACACTGTTGGTTTACACATGTTGAATAAGTATTTTCTCGCTTTGAGGAACATTGCTTTGAAATTAAGTATATACTATTATTTTTTTTACTATTGCTATCTTAGATTGCTTGTAAATGTTGCTTAACTTTTAGAAAAAAACCATTTATAAATAAGCAATACTAGGGAATAAATGCCATCGTAAATAAAATTATGTGATATCATATTTTACAATATCTATCTCACTGATTTTAAAAATAAATTTTCAGTGGGCATACTTCTATATATCAAACTTATATTAACCAAGCAATGGCAATAAAATCGAAATTCAAATTTCAATATTTTCGGAATTCGAAATCTTCATTTCATTCGGAATTTTTATTTCACTTGCATTATTAAAAATGTAATTACAATTACATATAATTTATTTTACTATTGATGTTACAATACTATTGATGAATAATTTATATCAATATTGGTAACGATTGCACTCTCTTGACGTAACATCCGTACTTCGTGATAGCATCGCTCACAGGCAAACTTGTTTCGCGATACAATAATAATAATAATATGACGTCATTACTGGAGCAATTCAACCCTTGCGGAACTCAATTATAACTGTGAGAGAGGTTTACCGGTAGATCATCCCCCTCCATCAACGAACCGCATAACAACGGATGGCTTTCGAGTAATGAGACATTTTAGTACCTGCTAGAAGCTTATTTTTTACAGAGAGCTTTTTGTGTTTGTCTCTTTTTCAGTTTTAATATATATTCTACATGATTCTATTATTTTAACTCTGAATAAGTAAGCACAGCTTGGACATATAACGTAAAACGGATAATTTTGTATCGCTATAATCAGCGTACAGTAATCCATTGCTAGAGGAAGGATCTAGTTGAATTTGCTACCACAAAACCACGGAAAATACGTATGTTTTATACATGTACAAATTATATAATACAACAGAAAGACTGTTTTTATCCAAAACAATAAAACAAATAATTATAGATGCATTAATTAACGAGACTGTTTGTAAATCAAGATTGAGTTGGATTACGTAAGGCTTATCGAACTTTTAAAAACAACCTTTCACTACGTTTTAATAGCGAAGTATTTTACTAATATATATATTTCTAAGTAATTACATATATGTAAATGTTTTAACGGGTCATAATATACATTTTGAATTTATTTATGTAAACATTTTGTTACTTGTTATCTTTAATCATATTTTTGTAATACGTTTTGAATATAACAAATTTGTTATTGTTGTATGTTCTAAGTGCTTGGACAAGGAATCAATCAATGATATATGATTAAATATAGTGTGCTAAAAATTCCAAGTAGAAACGACCAGGACGCATAACTTAGACACACGTCAATCGAGTAATTTATTTCACCGGAAGCATGTGAGAGACATTCAAAGTTTGAAAAGATAAATGAAGGTAATTAATTTGACAAAATACTCATATTTAGCCAAATTACATGATACTTTAATATACTAGGCTGAGAGGAATGGAAGCTTACTATATATTTTTACACGACTATTATTGGTGCAGCATACATAATAATTGTCATATATTATTAAATGTTATACGAGTAAATAATACAAAGTATTCAACAAGTAACAGTACGAGTATTATTGCGTAGTTACTTCTACAATTTACTTGTAAGTCTATAATGTATACAAGTAAAACATCAGGAAAGAAAAACTTCTTTCATTTGCTCTGAAAGTGAACGAAAAATTTCACAAACTTTACTCTGATTAAAAATAAACTCAAAAAGTACAGTTAGCTTCGAAGAAATGGTACTTTTGATAAAAATAAGTGCATGTCTGAAACAAACGCTGTAAAGCTTTATCGTCGATACTTCAGTATCGGTAGTTTTGTCGAAATCCACGTGCAGCCACAATATATAACACCACGTGCCAGACAAGGCAAGGCTTTTATGGACTTGGTATATACACCGATGCTATGTACGCTATCGTGTAAACTGTCATGTGTCCACAATTTATATTAAGTGTACATTATTATTTACAGTCCCAATAAACCCCACATTACAACTATATTATAAGGGCAACTTAATCTGTAGCACGTATCAGTTCTGCATTTAAATTAACATTAATTATGTTTTACGTTTAATGAATAAAATAGTAATTTATTCAATTTTGATATTTTAAAATACTTTTACTTGATTAAAACATCCCCGTTTTATTTATAATCGTTATCTTTTTGAATTGTACCATAAACCTTATATTCATACAATCTATTTATATTACATGAACGTGATACACAAATTATAATATTAATGATAAAAAATATACATTATTAGCTTACATTTACACCTGTTTGGAATTACTCTGTTTTCACCGTGTCTGTTTCAAACAATGCTTTGTGATAATATTATACCATCCATTCCAAAAATGTAGTATGTTGGCCTCTGCAAGATAAAGATTTTTTGATTTATATTCTTTATTTTCAAGAAAGTTAATTACCAGATAATATCTTAACTAATTGGTGCTCATTAAATATATAGTTCTATAACTATTTATCTATATCATAGTCTAGCTACTAAAGAATGTTCGCAAGACTATAACCATTATTTTCAATACCCACAATACAATGCATCGTGAGACGAATATAGTAATTAACATTATAAATTTTAACTTGCTATATCATACATTACATAGAGTAACTCGTTAGGATTTTTTTTATTTTATTTTATAAAAGCATTTTGTAATTAAGATTAAAATGTTGCTCTCGATTTATTTCGGCATTGTGAATCCTTTTAATCCAACGACCAATTCCAATTAATTTATTTATATTTTTTCGTCAACGTTTGTTTGTTTTTATAGTAAAACAACTTCAAGGTAAGCCAATACATTAAATACATATAAAACCAAGGCCGCCTTTTTATTTGAATATTCAATCATTGCCAGAAGATATTTCGTTATTTTCGTTCTGCTTTTTCATCGAGATAACCGAAGAGGCGAAGCCTAAAAATACATTCTCTCCATTCTCGGCGAGTTATTTAGCTTTCTGACCCTGTAATGTTGTTTTTCAATCGTCCAATCTTCTAAATGGACTGATGCGAGTTGTGCGCTACATACTACGCAGTCCTACTTTCAGATATCATTCCGTATAATAATAACTGTGGAGACTATAAAACCAGCTTCTGCTTTGCACCAATAGGATGTCTCGTTTACGTATCCTTTAACTTTTTATTCTTCACGTCCAACTTTCACTTCCTTATTTTTTGTTCAATATCTTCTAATCATTGTTAAATAAGATATCGACTGTGTAAAGGGACAAGGGCGTATCCCACACAAAACGAATTTTACAGAAGGCACAAAAATGCATATTTAATGATTTTTGGTCAAAGTCCAAATATTCATAAAAAAAAACCATTTTATTTATCCAATATTTTATTTGTCCGGATCACGTCAGGTGCTCTCAGAATTTTTTCAAGTCACGTAATGTTTTAAATGTACAAGTTATACGAAATATTTTTTTCATTTTAAATCTGTAAAATATATATATCTCATTTTGTCTGCATATTATTTTTTATTTTTATTGGAGTAGCAGATATTATTTTGAATTTATATTTATATTATTATAACCCATATACAAATATCTTTATACGAACCTATTAATATTATTTCATTAAACATTTTTATTTACATTAATTTATGATGAACTAAATAAGGAGAACATGAAAAATTAGTAGATAGAACATTATCTCTCTGATATGTTAGATCAAAAATGAATTTGGTTATGCCATTCCTAACCAGCTGCTTTTAAATATTATCACAACACAAGTGAAACTAATTTAATTTATCTATGTATTGATTATTATGAACAAAAATTTGTTTTTTAACAAAATTAACAATCTATTGAAAAAGTTAAGCATATCATTTGCTCTACACATTGATTGTGTTTTGATAAAAACATTTAACTTTAATTTATTTTAAAGTATACCATATTTCAATTAATCAGTTTATATTATCATTTATGTTATATTTTCTTATAAAGTGAAACGGGAAATTCCTGAAAAATATATTTATCAATTTTTATAAATAATAAAATTATCCACTACTAAAAAAGCTTTTACTTTCATATTTCAATTTAATAAATGGAAAAGATTGTAAAATATTGGAAAGGATATGTCCTTGATAAAAAAAACAACCCGTATAATATCGAAAATGTAGAAGATATCTTCTGTATCTGGTTTTAGTGCTTATTATATAAAATTTGCTGTTCTCTTTTGTTAAGCTTATTTTGCAAGACGTAAAAGAAAATAGCATTTCAAATAAATTCGTAAGCTTCATACGTCAAGCTTTTTTTACATACATTCATTATAAGACAAGGTCTTCCAAAAGCATTGCAGGTAGATAAACTAATACGATCGAATAAATGGTACTTCAACCAAATAATTGAAAGCGCACAAAGTCTAATTGACAATTGTATCATCTGTTTATATATTTTCAATTTTATGACTGTACAAGCAAAGCATTACTATTTTTATATTAACAAAGAATTCAGAATGTAGCAGAATTCAAGCTTTCTGGGGGCATCTGCACCACAATTTCTATGACTGACTGAATTGAGAGATAATTAATTTTAAACTTGTATTTGGATTAATTTTTGATCGACCATGCCTGATATAAATTAGTTTTTTTAATGAGCTCAAATGCTATTATCTTTATGAAAAAATACAATCTTTTATTAGCAATACTAAAATGATATATAAGGTACAATCAAACGATGTATTATTTATTTTTGATAATTTTGAAAGGGATTCTCAACTCAATCTTATTTTTACGTATAAACGTATGACGATCTACTCATATCATATCAAAAGCTTTTTATTTCTTTATGATAACCACAGTTGAAAGTAATGAAAAAAAATATTTTCACTAATGTTATGTTAATTCATATAAAAATCTGTTCAATAGTAGTATATTGTTGAATGTAATTAAAAAAGTTTTCAGAAAATTATAAGAAAATCTATGATCACTCTTATTTCCTCTATGAATATAGTAATTTGAAAGAAACTTTTATGAAACTGTCACGTTTTAACTTACACCAAGTCCATTAATTAAAACTCTAGAGTTTCGAATAGAAACCGTAACCTTAAATATAATCTATTTTTTTCTACCGAGTGCAGCTAGCTTTTTTATTAGTGCTTTGGATAATTTAAAAAGTTTAAATATAATGTTGAACTGAAGGAAATATGTATACAATTTCATTGGAAACTTTGAATCTCACTTCAGTATTTCAGGGAATCATGTAATTAGTATCACAGTTCTCTAAACGTATATCCTGTTAGAGAAACTAATGAGCTTGAAAGACTTACTTTATAAATGTTACTGTACTTCTTGCCAATACTTTGAAGCTACTTTATCCATGTTTTAAGAAAATCTTTTTGCTTCCCATATTGTTTCTAATTATATATGATTCTCATCAAACTTTTAGTAGAAAAAAGGTTAATGACATCAATTTCTTTTATTTTATTTTACAAAGTAAATTGTTTATTCTAGGCATTCACCGCCATTCAATTTTCTTAAATTATAAAACGACATCAATATATCATCACTCTCACTCATACGATAGATATCAATTTAAGACAGCGATTTTGTTTAAAACTGTGATTTTTCTCCCTGCTAAGCGAACAACTCCATGAGTTCGCGAGAAAGTTGCCTGTTCAGTATCATATAACTAATTCAAATAATAAAAAAATGTTCACCAAGTTGTTCTTCAATACTGCTTGATGCGCTCCGATATTCTTAATTGATCTATAACAATGCATTTGCAATGCGTTTAATTGGAAATTTTCAATTTCACTAGAATTATACATTTTTTTTTCTAGAACACATAACCAAAAGCTCTTAACGATTCTTTAAAGCCATCCAGCATTATGCAAACCGTATTCAGTCGGAAAAGCGATCCAATTTGTCTACGAGTAAGTAAGCGACTATTGTACTTGTATAATATATACAGGATATGCACAGCTATTAAAAGAAATCAATAAATAAGAATCCACATTTCTAATTTTAAGAGTCACTTACTATACTAGCCTACTTGTTAATAAAAATAGCTTGAACGTTGCGGATTTTAATCATAGAGCTAAATAAAATTCATCGTTTTTTGTATTTAAATATAGAATATACTTTTATGAAAAGTTTTCACTCAGTAGAAGTCTTAAAAATAAATAAATAAAAAATATTTTTGTCGACCAATTATTTAATTAATTAATACTTTCGACTGATGGTGCTTGATGGAAATTGATTTTAAATTCTGAATTATTTAAAAC
>JAGVSQ010000756.1:0-34918 GCA_022683975.1 Rhyacophila evoluta
TGAGCACTTCAATGTGTGCGCAGATGTCATGTGAGCATTTGTCATGTGAGCAATTGTCTATGTGTGCATTTGTCATGTAGCACTTGTCATGTGAGCAATTGTCATGTGAACAACTTTCATGTGCGCAGTTGTCATGGAACCCTATTTATAGCAGCCACTCTAAGTGCAAAAATTTAAACATTTTGCATATAAAACAAGCAAACTTATTTACTTTTGGTGCTTTAGATTTTTTTTAATGAGCTATTATAACTTACTGACATTTAAAATTTTAATTCACTGATATATAAAAAATATCTTCTGTTTGTTATCTATTATTACATTAATGTCTAATTTATCATTTCTTAATATTTACAGTGTTTCCCGATTATGTGAAGTCCTCTCCTGTTACGGAAATAAAAATGTAGCTCTTGGGGAACGTTATGGCTATGATATCCTCAATGGGAAGGGCTATGATTATTTGACAGGTGGGGGTAGCTTAGTTCTTAGCATAGACTTATTGCCGAGACTTGTGGAATGTCTCTGTCCGAGCCCTTCAGCCCCAGATGACATGTGGCTTGGAGTATGTCTTGCATCCATCAAAGTTCCTGTCATTCATTCTCCACTATTTCATCAGGTAAAGATTTCAGAAAATATACTCTCCTTTCGGAGCGGACACAATAAAAAAAAAATTGGAGCAGCTAGACCAGCGGCTTCCAACCTGAGTTGTATTTATATATTAGAAAAGAAAAGGGTAGGGAACATAAAGCAAGAGATGGTTAACAAAATATATATATGCAGAAATAAGAATTCTAAAAAATAGGCTCATATGTGAAATCTATTTTGCAAAAATATGATTGTACATATTGCTCCATATATTATGTAGATTATTATAGCCCTAATCATTAATTATTATTTTGTAATAACATTTGAAATAGAATTATATTATTTTCAATTATGTTATCTTAGTATAATGAGGATGTTACATACTGATTTATGTCACATGTATTCCCTTAAGAAATGAACATTATAAGTGGTTTTCTGCATCAACATAGTTTTAAACTATTAAATACTTTTATTGGTAAAACCCTATTTTTTACCTGTTTTTCAGGCTCGTCCGATCGATTACTCATCTGAATACCTAGCTCCACACAGGCCTATTTCGTTTCATAAACATTGGATGATCGATCCTATACAGGTGTACAAAGACTGGTTTGAGAGAGATGACAGCAAATTTTCAAAAGATATGATTCAGGAAACTATTAGACATAAAGAGTTATAAGGTTGTGATACTTGGCTATTTTACTAAATCTTTGGAGTTGAGAAAATGTTCTTATAGAACTGATTAAAAAATTTGATCTAATTTTTAAGCTTTATTTTGCTGGTTTTCTAAATACGCTCCACTTTCCATGCAGACGCGGGAAAAATATGGTATATCAAATCGTGTAAGAAATAAGAATCAAATTAAGAAGAGACTTAGGAAGGCCTAGTTATCGGGAATAATGTCATGTATAAAATCTAAGCCTGACTCCCGTTTTTGAGTATTTTTTTTAAAACTGAAATTTCTGTGACTAACTTCAAAACATAGGCGAAATTCCAAAGTAACTAAAAGTTGTTATAATTGAATAAATATCAGATAGTACACGGCATTAAAGCAATTGAATATCAAAGCACATCATTAATGTACAATATATCACATTTAAATTGTATAATTTGTTTTTGTTCTCACAGATAAATTTTAAGAAACTGTCATTTTAGTGGCCATTTATATTTAAACTTAAAAGTTTGGTTGGGAAAATCGCCCGATGCAATTAAAAAAATAATAATTATAGATTATAACACTTTACCCTATTTGGGGCATCGAAATGTGTCATATTTATTTATATCGTTGTGCTACAGTTGAAGCCGATTTTATAATGTTGGCAAATAAGATATTTCAGAATCATATATTATGAACATTTATTTTATGGAAAATTCAATCAAGAATAAAAAATTTCCATAGATTCTGGACCATTTATGTAGTCTTCAATAAATTATAGACTGTATATAAATTATCTTAGATATATTCCATACCATAGACAATTTGTGTAAATATCATGTAAAAAAATAATTAAATATACACATCAAACATCAAATTCAATTATTAATATCTTTAGAAAATTAATATAGATAATAAAATGGCTGTCTTCAAATATGTGATGAATTTATTTACATTTAAACTATGTTTCAGAAGTTGTTTGTACAAAATATACTTGTATGCGTAAGCGTTTTATGACAATGTTCAAGAAAGATTTTACGTCCAATAAAGACATTTTATAAAAAAATCATTACTCTAGAGTTTTATTTATTTTTTACAAGGTTGTGAAGTCGGTATAAAATTTACCTACCCTGACTCCGACTTTAACCTATTCTCTGACCTCAATTTTTATTTTGTCACAGATCACAGAAGTCATATAATATTATTTCACAGTAGAACAAGTAAACACAACAGCCAAACGATGACTGAAGATTTAATAAAAAAATTAGCTTTAGTCACGTAAGTGAGATATAAATAACACTGCTTTGGAGAAGCTGTCCAATATAATGTAGTCCCAGAATTCTGAATCAAATACATTCGTTGACATTGACACATGCCGTAATGTTATTCATCAAAGAAAACAGAAATAAGGAGTCGGCCAATTTTTTCCAACTCTGACTTTGCTTAAAATGTTATGACTTCAGAGACCTGGTTTTTCCAAAATAATCTTATTCCATTGCCATCATACAGGAAAATAGGATTAAGCTTAAAAAATATCAAACATTCACAATAAAGATAAATTAACATTAATTTCAAATGTGATAATTATGTGCAATATTAAAGTATTTTTATTAAATTGAATGGGTTCTCATTCACAAATATAATAAAATGCTTAATACTGTAACAAAGTCCAACATTCATCTAATTGTGTATTTGGTTCAATGATGTCGGTGATAATCAATTAAATTTCACATTCAAATCCAGGGTTGAAAATTTTTTAAATTAATAAGATGTGTATAAAAAATTGCAATATGCATACAATATTGCATATTTTAATAAGAATAAGACTATCGATTAATAGAACCTAATGGATTCTGTATTTATTACCATCTGATTTGTTTTTAAATTTATAATTTAACGTGTAAATTTTACATAAATATTATGATAAAAGTTAAAAATTCTTTCAGTCATTCTAAAATAAAGGAACTAAAATCTCGAATATATTGTAGTAAAAATTAAATAGTAATAAATAATGTATGTTTAAATGTATGTACATATTATGAAATTATTCATAATACATTTTATGGAGGTAATCTTGAAAACTGCTATATTTCTTTTTTTATTTATGGTACTATTAATGTCATCCACGTAATGTTTTTATTCCTTATGGTACTGGTGCCGCATATTTGACACGGTTGCTACTCAAAATTATATCAAGCCGTACACGAATAGTATTTACAGCGAGCGGCTTATTTAACGCTCATGCCGTTGGCCTACTGATTGTTATATTATATCCATGACTGATTTTTCTGGAGCTGAAGTAGACATTTATAAATTATGGAATGGCATTCGATAACTGTGCTGAGCGCATTTCTCATTTTGATAACAGAAATTTCTCGCGTTACGAGTATCGGTGAAGTTATTTATGCTATCAATGCCGGCGGCGAGGCGCACACAGACAGCTATGGGGTCAGGTACGAGAGAGATCCCCTGCAAGGCAAAGCGGGCACGGCTTCCGATTACGGAAAGCAGTTGCTCATGATAGGTCGTGTCAACCCAAACGACCAGATTCTGTATCAGACAGAAAGGTACCATCACAGTACCTTCGGCTACGATATTCCTGCGAGCGCAGACGGCGATTACGTTCTTGTCTTGAAGTTCAGCGAGGTTTATTTCAACGCGCCCAACATGAAAGTTTTCGATGTTGTTTTGAACGGTGACCACACCATTGTAGCCGATCTAGATATTTACGATAAAGTAGGAAGAGGCGTAGCGCACGAAGAATATATTCCATACAGCATAAGCAAAGGCCGACTTTATTACAATGAAGAAGAATCCGACATACGGGGCGGGAAGATCCGAGTGGAGTTTATAAAAGGCTATCGTGATAATCCTAAAATAAACGCGATGTATGTCGTTAGAGGCAAACTCGAACATATTCCAAAATTATCTCCTTTACTGCCAGAGCCAGACTTGGATGATGTGAAGGAGGAATCCGAAGAGAAGGTCTCCAAGACCAGAAGGCCAAGCGGGCCTAAACAACCAGACCCCTATTCCATGGACGATACATCCATCATGCTTCCCGTTTTTGTTGCCATTGGAGCATTTATTCCTTTGCTCTTCTGCTTGTGCAAGCTGTGAATGGTGATATCTTGGAATTTGTGTGAAATATAGACATGTTTGGTTTCAATTGTGGATGTGATAGCAACATAGAAATTTGTTGTACAGTTCAAATTGTCTATTTTAGT
Source organism: Rhyacophila evoluta (assembly GCA_022683975.1). Lineage (NCBI taxonomy): Eukaryota > Metazoa > Arthropoda > Insecta > Trichoptera > Rhyacophilidae > Rhyacophila > Rhyacophila evoluta. Next base: position 4,462 of record JAGVSQ010000756.1, read on the forward strand.
TTTACTCTTCTCAACATTCTCATTTATCACATCGCTGAGAACTCTGCTGTGCTTGTGGACAGTTGAGAAAAAGTATATTAAAATTGGCGATCTGCATAACACTTTAAAAATATTTATTTGATTTGCAATCATGATTATCTTACGTTTCTTTAACTATGTTTAATGTGAGCTTAATAAAATTACTGTATTGACCCGAATATGACGTTTTTTCCAAGATATTGTCAAAACGCATTTTTAATGGTGCCTTAAATTTTTTTTTTTATTATTTCATTAAATCCTGTTTTGCTATGTTCATTGCCATAATTTTGAATTTCTAAAAAAAAAAAAAACAAGTACCTTCTCAATACTAACAACTAAACAATTGTATTAAAACTGTATTGTCAAACAAAAATAATGTTGGAATCAATATGGTACATTAATTACTACACCGTCAACAAACAAAATTAACTCCATATTCATATTGTCTTCTTTCAGTATATTATTATAAGAAAAATTGGCAATTCTTGTTTTTCCCCCATCGGAGATCTGGAATGAAATTTTATTCTTCTAAAATATTGTTCAGATGAGAAATGGGTCTTTTATTTTTTTTTTTATCTCCTTAAACAAACTAGTACATATTTATTGTTGATGTAATGAATCATTTCTTTCAGTAGAAAATGCATTTGAACTTTTAATATAGACCCATTCTTTATTTGTAGTATGTTTTCATTATCAAAAGTATAGCCATTGTGTGTGTGCAACATTTGAATATGTAGGCATATTACAGAATAAGCAAAAAACTGTTTTGAACTATTTATTTTCTGTATGCAAATTTATAATATTTCAGTGATAGCATATCGCTGCTTGCCATCTTGTTTCTAACGCATAATTTTCATGTCGATAACAAACTGTGTTAAAATTTTTAATAATGCCAATTGATAGCAAAACCTTTAAACATAAATAACAATAAAAAGGTAAACATTTTTATTTATTTTTGAATCAATGTAAGTTGCATAATTCTACTGCCGTACATCTTTATTTTATACTGATATCATTTAAGTCTTTTGAGATTTACAGTCAATTATTAAGTCATTTTAGATAATCATTGCTTGATCTATAAATGCATAACGACTGCCACCTTATTATGTTGGATTTTAATCAATCTCGTACTAATTATCTAGTCAAGTCTTATTTTCATTTTTGACAAATATAATAAAAACAATTCAGAATTTTGTAAGTATTTATTATCTTGCGTGCTGTTAATTAATACTTTTTCAATCAGTAATGTAGACATTTACATGCTATATTATTGCAGTATTCAGCATTTTAAATCTCAATTCGATTTATGTTTACTCAAAATTTTGGTTTATTATTGCAGGTGCTATTTTACGGTACAAATGAATATATTTTAGCATTAAATATTTTTAACATGCACATTGCTTCCTTATTTCTTAAAGAATGCATAAATTATTTCCCTTCAAAAGCATTATTCTGTCTGAAATTATTGTAAGGCTAACTACCTTATTGAGTTGCTATCACTCATTACTTTACACTCTTCTGTTACCGTCCAGAATAACATTTCTATAGTAAATTAAATTTTTACATTTCGTTTCAGTCAATAGTTTTATTAGAAAGTGATAGAAACTAATTGTGAAAGTTTGCAATCAATGCAGATTTATTAATTTTCTTATTACGTTGCATGATGTTAATAATACAGTTGCCAGTTAACTGTCTACTGCCTGGCTTCTTAAAAATCAGATTTCACTATGAGTGACCTGTTCATCTCACGTAAATGATGCAACTATTGAAAGTATCTTTTTGATAATTTTGTATTACGACCATAGTACAAAGTCAACCACCTCTTGTTATACCTCAGTTTTTATTAACAGTGCCGGCTGTGCTCAATCAAAGAAATCAGTCAATACATTTTCACAAAGAAATCCATCATTCATTGTATAAGGCTTCCGAGTCAGATATAAGAACTGGTCATAATGATTTCTGCAAAATGAATTTAAGGCTTCAGTATCTAAAAACATATTTCTTTTTGATTTATAACTGCAAGTATATTCAACTACTAAGTATTCTACTTTATTTTAATTAGGGATGAACTTGTCTTTAAATGTAAAATTAATTTGTTCATGTTTCATTTTCTGTTTATGGTAAATTATGGAATATTTCGTACTATTGGAGAGAATCTACTACGATTCATATAAATATGATATGATCTGATTTATGAATTTGTTATATTCACACTATTTTTACTTCAATCCATCGTATTAAATGATATTGTCGACTGGGTTCCTAAGAATTATCTTCTTCATTACTATCATTCAGTATTCATATTGCATAATTATTGGCGCATTAAGTAAAAAGAAGTGAAAGGCTTTATTCTTACATGTTCAATTAAAAACATAACTTATTGAATTGCATATAATCTTATATTGACTGAGTCTTGATATTTGACAAATTAAACAAGCTTATTTTGGATAATAGACAATCCAGCACCACGCACACATTGTTTCATAATTATTCATATTTTCAGTTATTTTTATAAGCAACGGATTTAATAAATGTCACACGTTATATTTTGCATTTTTGAAAATTGATTGTCTCATTTAATGCCTGCTAGGTAACCAGATAACCTTATCTGCAACAAACTCATTTCTTTACCTTGTCATTTCACTTGACTGTATATTAAACCGATTACAGCTGTATTTTACTTTTTAAGAATAACATTAGTTTTAGCACAATCAATAGTGTTTATACAGATGTATTTCATAATCACATTTTTCAGCATTTTCATACTTGAATTGATTATAATTCTGTAGAATAATTAGTTTTGTCTGGAACTATTTCGGCTGTGTTAATATCATCATCATTGATAGTAGTGTAATAGAATTTATACATAACTGTGTCAAAACTGAAGTAGCTGTAGACAAAACTAATTAATTTATAGAATTGTATCTTAATATATTTATTTTACTGTTGTGAAATGGAATTCTATCAAGTAAATGCCAATTCAACTGTTGGCAGTTTTCTTGGTGTATTTAAAAGACGTTTACCATTTAATATTTGTTCGTATTAGCCGAAACCAACAATGCACATCATAATATAAATAATGTTAATTTGGCATAACAGAAAGAATGGGAAATGTAGATGTTTTTTGCAAGTGGCTCATTCATCCCTTATTTGAATTTAGATTATAAATAGCAAGTGTAGACAGCAATAACTACCGCAATTGCACGCATGTTTAACTTTGAAAAAAGTTCCCAAATCTCAGATTTAAAAATCAAATTAATAGTCAATTTTATTTTAAAATAACCTCGATTATTGTACACATTAATTTATTATAAATTTTATTTTTGTTTGCCACACTGTTATATTTTAATCAGACATTTAATAAGTTATATTATTTTATGTAGAAAATACGCACATTACATGAAAGAGTTTTGTTAATTTTGATAGATTAGACTAAGACTAAGGTGGTGAAATTTACTTTGTTTTTTTTTTAATATACAATAGCATTCACTGTCATTTTTTAAATACATAAAATGATTGAGTACTACTATTAAAATTATATCACAAAAGATCTGTTCAAATATTTCATAGATAATTATGAAGAAAAAAAAATCCATTATTATCATATAGCAACATTTGAATTTTCATAATTCTGTATTATTTTATTTAATGATCTATGACAATTTGAATAATTTTCGAAAAAAAAAAAAATATCCTGTATGAAAACATCTAAAACAAAAACAATATGTATATAGCAATGAAATGAAAGTTAAAATTTCTCTTGGAATCTTTCCCCTGATTAACAGTAATACCAAAATGACTGATTTAAAAATTTACACCTTGTTATGGATATAAAACAATATGAAAGAATTTCATTACTAAAGATATAGAAAAGTAGTTAGTACTTAAGTGCTGGATATGCTTTTTTTATAATAAAGTTTTGTGTTATCAGTTATTATTCTTTGTGAAATATTTTGATTGTTGATTGTATAATTTTTATAAATACATTTTGAAAACAGAAACTTGTCTATTATTTTTATTCAATATAACACATAATATGTACGGCAATCAACTATTTTTGTAAATATCTTAACACTATGGATGGGGAATGGTGTATTTATCTTTTATATGTTACTTTGTTGGCCGAGTTGGTAAGTACGTCCAGTTCAGAATCAAAATTCATATCTTCAAATCCCGTTACTGTATGTATATATACAATTTAAATTGCAAAGTGCAGGAGTGAGTTGAGCGATTGGCTGATTAGCCGATTCTCGTGAAAAAATCTGTCGAGTGAAGTCTTCACGTGGTGATTTATACTATTCACATTTGGAGTGGACGCGGTCTAATATATGTATATAATGTTTTTATCGGGTGTTTATCGTAATTATTAATTATGATTTAAAATCTGGTTAGCCAGTAGTTTTTAAAACAATTACTGTTGGTACAATATTTAAGAAACAAATTGAGTTTCAATCGCATAATTTTATAAATATGTTCTACATATAGAGGTTTGTGTAAATTATTGTGAAAATTTAAGGAAACCCTATTATGTATTTGTAAATATTGAATCATTGGCTCAGCTACATGCTGTGGGTATCTCAACTTCAGAGGTTTTTTGTTCATTTCCGGATTGCAACTTCCGACATTTTCAAGATTTGTGCATACAAACGACATTTAGTCGAAAATGTGAGATTTCTGTACTATTATAAAAACGGTATTGTGATTATCTTAAAGATTTGAAGCTGAACGAAAGAGATTTATCAAGCGCGCATCTAATGAATGTCTTCGGATTGTGAAGTTCTATATAAGTTCATACTAGGGGCGGATGTGATGAGCAAAACAAAGATAAAACGCGTGTCACGGATGACGATACACGTATTGATAAATTTGAATTTAAATATCAACGGATACTGCACAACAACATCGTGCGGTAGATTTTCTCAGTATGATACAAGTCTTTAAAATGACGCCCCTCTCGTACTCCGAAAATATTCAATTTTAGGTCGCTCCCGCCCCATCTTGAAATTTCTACTTTCGTACATTCGTCCAGATTTTTTTGTTCGTAATTTCTACTTTTGGACGTAGTAGGTCGCACACTCAAAAATATCGCGCCTTGTAAGATAATTTTGCCCACATGGTTCGCTTGTATTGATTTTGCTACTTTTACAATGCCGCCTGATGCAATCGCGTTTCTGCTTCATAGCACGACACGGCCATGCTGCAAACGTAAGCTCGGTTTTTTTTACTGGCCACGTTTTCTTGTGATCGTTTGAATCACATACTGGTAACATTAAAAAATGCGAGAAAATGTGGAAAAGATATTTTAATTTTGGTAAAACACAAAATTGCTATTATAAAAAACACATGAAAATAAAACGTAAAATATTATCTACGATCAATATTTTTCATTAATATTTATTGAATATAATTATTAAATATAAATGTAGGTACATGTTTTGTCACAGTGCTATTCTCATATGTTTAATAATTTTTAAATTACGAAGTTATTATTTAAAATGCATACAGGTAAATGATTATTTTTTTATTTGGCTACTTATTTCAATTTTCACTATCGTTGTTCACATTTTTTGGTCTCGTAGGTTGAAGCCTTTTTGAAAGTTGAATCAATTTTCGTAACCTGAAAAGAATAATAAATTAATTTGAAAACCGTTTAACTTTTGAACAAAGTCGTACATAGTTCTATAAATTAACGTTCGATAAAGTGACAGATTTACACTCAAAATCTGCAATTATTTATATTCAATCTTTTTGTTGTACACCTGAAATGCCGCTATAGTTTTTAAAATAATGCTGGATAAAAATGGCGAAAGCTCAACAAAAAATTGCATCATGTGTCTTGTGCGAGAAGACAGTTTATAGAGTGCATCAAAACATATCGACTTTCCAATGATCGGCTGTTGGCAATTCGCTCAAAATACGAGTATCACAACAATTTCCTACAACTCTACATATAAATGTAGCTGTGTAATTGAATTCGGCAACATCCATTTTAGAATAATTTACGAAATATTTATTCTTTGAACCACATAAAAGTCCTTCAAGAAAAATCGATTAAGTTTTCATAATTTTTCATTTCAAAAGTATTACACTTTTGATATTGACAAAAAATAGATAATTAAAATGAAGAATTACCTACTTACAATGTTTGCTGTTGGGGTTTTTTTATTCGCGGTCTGCAATTTCCCTGCTTGTCTTTTCTGAAACCTTCCACGCAATCAGCCCGTCGCACTTTAGTACCATTATTATAAGTATTAATTGGAGAACTGGTTTGGCTGGCGTCCAAGTTTGCAGTTGTCCCGTCGCTTCCTCTTTTACCAGTGTTTGAAGCCACTTCTAAAGGAGTTATAATCACTTTGACAGGAATCCCTGTGCTGTAATCGGGTCTCACGGTCAACGGCTGTATCGTACTCGTCGACAATGGCGGTTTTTTCGACACCGTGGAGTAATTTTCTAAATTTGTTTGATTTTTTAATACCGTCGCGTTATTTATGTCAATTTTAGTCAGATTATTTGCGGAAATAATAGGCGTTTTAGTACTGGTAGGCAATGTTGCCGGCGTGATTTCTACAATCCTTTCTGTAGTCGATTCAGCGTTGATTGTAGGAGTTGTAGAAGATGCATTTTTGTCTGTAATTGTTTCTGGCGTTACAGAGTCATTATATAATGCTGTATCATTCAACTTCGAAGGCTTAATAGTCATTTCGGAATAGTCATAATTATAATCATAATCCTGAAACAAAAGAAAAAATAAATTATTAAATTGATAACATGCTTTACATTATTTAAAATTTCATCATTAAACATCCATTACTATTTGCAAACCGACTTTTGCCATTCGATATTTTCATCTCAATATATATGTATAAAATATAAGTAAGTATGTATACACTTCAAAAAATGCTTGATTTATTAAAATGATTCAATATGGACTCGTAGTACATATTGACCGAATGATGTATTACATTAAAGTATTGATATACGAGAACAACAGTTATACTAATACGTTTATGAATAATAAATAGTCCGCTAAATTGAAAATCAATATAACCCCTATGAGAGTTTTTCAAATCATTTTATAAAAAAAAGTAAACATGGATGTCAACACGCTAGAATTTAACAATATTTATTGATATAAAATTATATGATTTGATAAATCTGATATTGGATAATGTAATGGCCTGTACAGGAAAGTAAGTAATTTGTTGTAAATATCTTGATTAAGTCAATTTTATGATGTACACTTAAAAAGTTTGTTTTGTGTATTCAAGAAATACTATTGTTACATAAAACGATGGCTTAAGGTGCAGAGTTGATAAGTCCACTTTTAGCTAAAAAATACATAATAATTTAATACATTCTCTAATCTTATATGCATTTTCCGTATTAGTTATAATATCAAAAAAACGTTCCAAGAAAGTTTGACAACTTTATTCGGATCCTACACTGCAAAATATATAATTCTACTATGTTGTATTCAGATCTATCAAAAGTATGCCGTTCGCTAATAACTCTATGAATAAATCGTTTAAAATTTATTTTTATATTAAAATAATCACAGAAACAGTAGCAAAATATTTAGTTTTTACACTCTCCTGTAATATTTAAAAAAAATGGACATTCCAAATTTCTAACGTGTAATAATATGTCACATTATGGTTTTTCAAGTAAACAATTTAAATACAAATACTGCAAAATAGTGTCCGTTTCTCCTATTTATCCTAAAATATACGCTATGATTCGTGATATGGATGCATCAAAATTCTACGCATACTATTAAAGTGTATATTTTTAAATTTACATTCGGCGTATCAAATTCGTGAAAAAATAAATAAATTTATTGTTTCGTTGGCTGATTGGAAAAGCACTCGTTTTTGTGAAACGTTCAGCACTAGAGGTCCCAGAACATGGCTATAGTGATTGGCTGACAATCGATCAAAGTGAAAAAGCAATACGTCAAAAAAAGTTTCACATCGTGGAGATCCACACATAATATACAGACATAATAAATTTGTTCAGAACTGCATAAATAAATAACTGCAAATTGTTATAAATCAATAGTATTAATTTTGCATTTAAACGCATATTACAATATATTAATTGTAATATACATTAATGTACCGTAATTTATAATTCATAATACGTAATGGTATATTTATATATATATATATATATTATAAAACAGTTAACAATATTGATTATTATTAGTGATGACTTTTGTTTTACACGTTAAAACCCTAATGAAAAAACAAAATATTTTTAGTCAATTCGTCAATATCTCAGTTATTAGCAATGTATTATTTAAGATTTATAATAAAATGATGATTAATAAAAATAAAAAATCAATGTACTATGCATTTATAATTTTATAAAATTTAAGTTTGGTAGTTTAAATTTAAGAAGCTATTTATATCTAATTGTATAGATAAATTAGACTATAATATGGTTATATCATATTATTAGTTCTATTCTTGAATTTTTCAATAAACAATAATTTAAAGCTTATTTATTTGATTGATAAAAACTGCACTAATAATATTTAAAAATTCAATATACGCCTTATTTACGCGATTTTTTTATGTGTCTTAAAAACTTATTTAAAAATTAATGGATTTATTTCATTAAATTAATCAATTGGTAATTACCTCGGGACCTCCTAATCCACCACTCAGTAAAGCAAATATTCGTATATCCTTCAAGCTTATTTGAACATTATATTCCCCCGTTTGTCGTTGATCAAAAGTGGTCTTATTTTCTGAGGATCCATTACTGAAATCCACTAAACATAAGACACTAAGGCACACAAATATCCGTTTTAATAAATTAGACATGATTTAAATATCGACGTATTTAATAATATTACAGCTTGTTACGAATTGATAGCAAAAACGGCTACCTCACTGTCGCAATATTTGCTTTCGATTGAATGACAGTGTAGAAAGATGTCTTCCAGGAGCTGTGTACCTACATGCTGATTTTTATGCATCTGGAACAACTCGTTTGGTCTCTTTGAAGATTTTTTTATGTCGTTAACAGTTATCCAGAGGCGAATAGGTCGATAGCCTCTTCATTAGGTACGTACCTGATCCGCGCATCGGCCGGAGAGTCGATGGTATTTTGCGGCACATTATCAATCCCAGATAAATTGAAATGAAGATACAGATACGGCTGGGAGCGATCTGAGGCCCTCCTCACGGCAACGAAAGTGCGCGCCCCGCGACTTGTCATTCTCTATCATAATTAATTATCTTTTTTTACGTAGCGTTCCTCTAAACTTATAACATTACATTTATTGTAGAGTGTGCTGCACCTACGTCAGTGCCGATGAGAATATGCTGTAATTATTATATATCTCAAACAAAATTGTTGCTGAAGATAAATAAATTATATTTATATGCTGTTGTATTGTTTAAAATATTTGCGAATCCACAGTAGATATTCATTGCCAGTGTTTGTGATATTTATTAATTATTCATACATTATTATTCTGTTTAGAACATGTTTGGTTTCATAAGATTGACAGATAAATATCTCACGACTCATATGAGTGGCCATAATGATTATGATAAAAATCTAATGAATAGCAGCAATGTATTTTTTTCATGTACGCTCCGAAAGAGACGAATACAAATCTCCGCAATGCGACGACTTTTAATGATACGCCTTTTTTACAATAATATTTTGTCAGCCAACTGCCTAACACAGTGGACATCCAGTGTAATATTGTTAAATGTTAAATCCAGCAGCTGCGGGATTCAAGCCCGCAATTTCCAGCACTGAAGCGCGAATGCCTACCTCTCGGCCACTGCGGGGACAGTCGATGTATATTATCAACTATAGATAGGAAAAATATAAGGTTCTAAAAAGTACATAGCCCTCAGTTTTTTTAAGCAACTTTATTCGATGTATACAACTTGATACACGTTATATCAAAAATATGTAAGCTGCAAATACAAAATTAATATTTAAATATAGCTTTTAAGTATAAAAAAGGGATGGACAAAGACCACGACATCAATTATTTTATTAGTTTTTCTGAACTAACCTATTATTATCGTATCAGATTAGGTATTTATAAAACTTTCCTTTTAGTCTTCATACACTCTAAGATTGTGTATATTTAATATTTTGACATCGAAATAAAATCAACAAATGTAAAGTAAGTTTTTTGTGTATCATGTAAAATTTGTCCTGAGTGAGTTACGTCTTTATTCCTTTCTATAGTCGTTATCATACAGATGATTATTAACCAAGATCGTAACAATAGCACATCAATCCGTCTCTGTAATGATCCAATAAAATGCCGCTATAATAGTTTTCGTCTTATATACATAATAGATAGATGTTACTGTAAAACCCAAAAGCCTAACTAATTTACTGTCAATTCAAATAGACACAGTGTAAGAATATAACAAGTATTTTAATAGAAATGTTGAAGATTTTTTTATCTTGATATTATTAAAATTAATTCTTTTCTTACGAATCATATATACAACGGTTTTTTGTTTGTTGTCTTGTATTATCTTTGATACATAGGCGGAGATTGACCGAATTGAAAAAATATATTATAACTGATATGTCATACAACAAACACTGAAAATGAATCAATTATATCTGTCCACCCACAATAACAGTTAATTAACTCCGTATAATGATTGTTTGTTATACGGAAAAGAATCGTAAAATTAACTAACCCTTGTAGCCAAGAGATATACGCGCGTGCCGGTTTGAATTACACAGTTGATATTACAGAAGTATGCTTAGATTTAGTAAACAACAAAATGGATAATCAATTAAATAAAAAAATCCACACTACAGCGAATTTTCAGCCTTCTTTCCAGTTCCGAAATTTATAGTAACGCCCATTGACACATAAACTTACTAGATAGTGATAATGGAAACCGATAGTTTCAATCTGTTTCATACAACGTGTGCAATTATTTTATTACGTACTATTCATGTGTTTCATTGAATATTTGAATGGATTTTGTCAGTATGAAAGGCATCAACGATATAAATATATTAACATCAATATAATGTATGAAAACTCGTAGAATCGAGTGGCGTAGCTACATATTCATACGGGAACTTGCACCCCCCCCCCCCCCCAATAATAGTATGCGTCCAACATAATTCGTGCACCTGAAGCAATTCGCTCCAACTGCTCCTCATAGTTACATACATACATTTTTATTTATAAATTGTCGTTTCACGTATCATGTAGCATTGAGAATTAAAAAAAACGTTTTTTTAATGTTCTCGCGTGACCTTACGGCAATGCTGCTAAGAGCTGCCGTTGGCTCGCAAGCGACGATTTGCTGACCACTGGTGTAGATATATATAAATTCGTAACTCCAAGCCAGTCGTGGCCAACCCATGCACTGAGGACAGGTTTTGAATAGATTTTGAAAATTGAAAAATTCTTTTAGTTCAGGAAAATGAATAACCTGACAAAAAATTGTAATATATCTACTAATTCCTTTTAGTCCCACGAACGTAAGAAGGTTAAGGGGTGCTTGAGCTGTATGGGACATCTGAATCCGTATCTGAAAAAAATGGCGCATGGTATGTAAAAGTTATATCAGTTGATACCAAAAAGATAAATAAATAATAAGTGTAATTATTATTGTAACTATCATCGTTGTAAATTGCATTCTGATTTACATATATAATTTAATTTTAATTTACAAATTACAGGTCTGCCGTAATTTTTTATGCTGAAAATTTTATAAAAAAATAAAACTTTTTAAAAAAAGATTTTGATGTCACCATGGTTTCCATTTATCATATGGTACTATTTTTTTTATTCTTAATGTATTTGTTTACAATTATATTATATTATAATAAAAGCCTTGGTTGGATTTTCTTTTGTTTCATTTCATATCAGAATAATATTGTAAATGTTAAGACATTAAATTTATATCTTTCTCTCTTAGTGCTAGTAGAAAAACTCATTTTCCAATAAATAAAGATTTTATTTTTTAAGCGTGACATCAATTAATACATCATATTACTTAAAATATTGTTGTACTAAAGCTTTATACTATATCATAACAATTACGTAAAAGATACTGTAAAAAAATGAGCGCGTTGGTTAAAGTATGAGGACCAATAAGCTAGTTCCAATTAATTTAATCTAAATTCTAAATCGCTGTCAAAATACATTTTATTGTTAAATAATAGATTTTTGAGAACTCACATATTCAAAATTAATTTATACCTTATTTCGATCTAGAAATAATGTAAGTCAATATGTGTAATATTATACAATCCATGTAATGTAAAAAATCTTTAGCTATCTACAATTATTTTGAATTAGTATGATACTCATTATTATTATATGCATTACGATAACTATGTTTTAAAGAACAATCTATCAATTAATAATTATACCATATAACTTGATTGCAAAATATAAATGCAAGTAGAAGGCAAGACAATTATTATAAAATACTATTAAATCTGTTTGAATTGCCGCCATCTTGTCATTAATTTGTCAAAATGAATGTATGCTAAAATATTTGTATTATACAAACATTTATAAAAGATTCAATATAAATGAAGATGAATTTGTTAAATCAAACAGATATTTTTCTTTTGTAATCAAGACAGTTTTTAATGACAATTTCAAGATATTAAAATATTTGTTTACCTATTATATTTCTGAATATTAATCTACCATGAAGACTGGTAACATTTCAATGTTTTCCGCTGTTCTCCCATCGCTATGTTTATCTGTCAAAAAGGTCAAGAAGAGTTATGACGTGAGACGAAAGTTCGTGATGATTTCGGGCTTCCTGTGTTTGTAATTTATATTGACAAATTTGGGTAAAACACCATAGTGTATTTTTACTGAAATTATCAAGAAATTACGATTAAGAGACTCTCTTGATACGTATTCTACGCAATTTTGACACATTAAAAATGTAAACAGAGTTCCAACATGCTCAAGTTTTGGAAAAATGCAGGTAAACTATTGTGAAAAATAACGATCAATTTAATGAAAATGGGCATCCATTTAATAACTGATGTGTTATGTTGATTTTCAGCCAGGGGTAAATCAAAATTTCCTACTCGGCCGCCAGAAACTTCGGAAGAATCGATATCGCCGTCGTCATCCGTCAACAATTTTGACGCGTGCAAGGCACTTGCTTATAATTTTGACAGCTTCATGGACGAAGGTATGTGTTCATGAAAGAATCCCAACGATAGGTATTTGATTATTTGTGAAATAAATTTCAAATCTAATTAGATACCTACATAATATCCATAGTAATGACATGCTAAACATTTAGTGCATAACATTAAAGTATGTCAACAATGAAATCGAATAAAAACGCAATATTTTCCTTGATAATAACCTTCAAGGTTTTTAATTGATTTCTATTTTCCAATAATTAAATATAACTTAGGAGTACATTTAGCTAAAAATAGTCATTTGATGAGTAACATGTAAGCTTTGCTATTCTTTAACTTATATCATTAATTGAATATTTTTTTATTTGTGCAATCCGGGTCATCATTGCCAGTTGCCATAATGCATAGTGAACATTAGTTTTTAATTCAAATCTTAGTTGGATCCCTAATTTTCCTATATTATCACATATTTTAAAAAGTATTTTAAAAATAAATAACATGTTATATCTATGCTATGATAACGAAAAAACATATACAGATTCAATTTGATATTTTTAACCTATTTGAGATATTCAGAATTCAGATGGTGATAATTTTTATAATAAGTAATTATTATACAGAACTATAATTGTTATTTGATTTAACCTATTAACAAAACATCTGAAGTTTAAAAGAAGCCATAGTTAATTGTAAATGAAAAAAAAAATATAGCGGTTTCGTAATTTAATTTATATGTACAATTATTTTTTTAAATTTTGTCTCGAAGCATCATTGTTCTCCTTTCAACTTTTCAGTTGGTCAAGAAGACACTTTCAAGAATTCATCTCGGTTATCGCAAACTTTCCAAGAAGTGTTGGCTGACAAAAATTCCACATCGTATTTCATGCAGTACTTGGAGTCCGTGTCGTGTATATCCTTGATTCAATTCTGGATGGAAGTTGAACACTTTAAAGCTGCAGCAGAAGCATTCCACACGACTGAAAAATCTAATGATAAAGTCAAGATAAGTCACCACAACGTCAATAGGACAGTCAGTTTTGATTCTTCAATTATGGTAAATGGTGATACTAAATCAAAACACTTGTTAAATGGTTTTAATGAGCCTGGTAGTTACACCAATAATAGACAAATTAACAAAATTATCAATCATTCAGCATTAAGAGTCGCTAGCTGTTCTAATATTTCCACGAATGATATTAGTCCTACTAAGAGTGATGTAAATTCTAAGAAAAGTCTTCTAGACGAAGCTGTTAGAATATTTAAAAAGTTTATTGCTCTAGAATCTCCACAACGATTAGATATCCCTGAAGACATACGGAATATGATAATTTCATCTATTTGCCATCCGGAAGGTTTGATTGAACCGGATATTTTTAAAGTTGTGCAGAATATAGTATACGATAGAATGTCTGCTCAATATTTTGAAAATTTTATTCAGAGCGCGTACTACTGTAAATATAAAATAGACATCTTAACTAACGGAACTCTGACTATAGAAGATATAATATACAATCAGATGGTGTTGTTTTATTTCATGGAGTATATAGAACAGGAACAGAGTAGTTCTTTATTAGAGTTCGTTATTGCAGTCATTAACTTTAGAGAGCAATTACAAAATAACGCCAACATTGATTTGGAGCAAGCTCAGAACGATGCTATCATATTATATGATAAATATTTCTCCTTGCAAGCTACAAGCTCTTTAGGATTTCCTAGTGAGGTTAGATTAAATATCGAAGAAAACATTTGTGTAGAAGGAGGACCATTTCCTGACTGTTTTCATTTGCCATTCAGACTTGCATTAAAAGTATTACAACAGTATATATCAACATTCCTCACATCTCAGCTTTATTACAAATATCTTTCTGATATGATCGCCTCCTTGGATGACGGGTGGCAATCAACAGGTAGACATAAAAAATCCGCCTCAGATTGTAGTAGTGAAATTAGCATTAGTGCAAAGAATACCCTGTTAGCGATGGAAGATTTTCCTTCATATAGCAGAAAATACCGTAACGATCAAACAATGAGAATAGATTCCAAGCTTTTATACAATGGAGATCTGTTATGGCGTAGAAAAAGTAACAAAGGATTATCCCTGGGAAGAGTCAATAGTCTTGGCCGTTTCGAATCCTGCATGGAACCGGAGCCTGAGAAGAAAGATTCTTCTGTTATAAAACGTGTGGTCAATAAGCTCGTAAGCGGAGAAAAAGACAAGACTAAGGAGGAACTGGCGTGGCAGGTGGCCCATATGATTGTCAAAGATATAACCGATATCACCATGGGAATCCCCGAAGATACATTATAGAGTACATACTAAGTACAATAATTGTGATAAATATTATTTTCTCGTTTTGTGTAAATTATTCTTATGTTAACCATAAACATTCATAAGTTGAAAGTATTTCATTTTTATTTAGCGACATGTAATAGTTTTTTACAAAGCATTTATTCAAAATTTGATTGTTATTGTGTGGGCATTATTTTCTATTATAACTTATTATTGTTAAGATGAATTATGCTGTACACTTCCAATTGAGTTTAAATGAAATTCGAAAAATAATCATTTTGATTTCCTCACATATAGATACCTGAATAACATGATGTAAATTTGTGCATATTTTGCTATACGAATACTAAAATATATTATTTCAAGTGGTACACAATTTTTGACCCATGAAATTTATAGCGTAAGTTATAATAAGTTATTCCTCATCATTCAGGTCACAGTTTTGATATTTCAGTCATTTTTACTGCATTAGAAATTTATTTTATTCTCATGTGTAGTAATATAAAACATTTAGTAATATGAGTTCTGTAAAATAATAATCCTTAATAGTACACCAATAAATGCTCCTATCGCAGATTGTCTAGTATGTATTATAACTAATCTTAATTCAATGTAAGTATTAAAACTGTGGGTGTTGATTCATTAATCATTTATAGTGAATTGTTTCATCATTATCACATTAATCATTCCTATTTAAATGCTTATGAATTATAATCTGATGACGTGCAATACTGGTTAACTATAAATGATCAAATCATAAGGTTACTCCAAAAATTACTTTTTAAATGATTTTAAAAACATTTATGGGTTTTTCGTTTTATTTATATTAGCAATAAACTGATCATCTAGTTGAGTTGATAAGTGCTTATGAATCCACAAGTTTTTAATCAATACATTTTCAGTTGTAGAAGATGAATGATCTTAAAAAATAATCTATTACATCTCCCTACATGCAGATATCTGCATGTTATGCTTTTGTTTCTTTTCATTATGTTTTTTTCTATAATGGACATATCGCCGTTGCGCCTTCAAAACCAGCTATGTGCATACACAGGTTTTGAAGGTGCAATGATAATATTATATTATCAGGAAATAAATGTACATACCCAAAATTTCATTATTATGCAAATCATATATTTGGTGAAATTGTATAATTGGTAGTGATATTTTGTATTTGTATACAGTCAGATCCTGCCACAGCGAATATCGAAATGATGAAATTTAAAAAGATAGACCAGAAAAAAGAATATAACTATTTTACATTCCTTTATAACGAAATTTCAGTGTAACGAAACAAAACAAGTGGTCCCACAAATTTTGTTATAACGGGATTTGACTTTATAAACTAGTTTCTTACAGCAGTGCTCCACAACCGCTGTGCCGTAACACAGTAGTGTGCTGCGAGACGCTGGTGGGTGTGCCGTGGTACATTTCTTCTATAAAAGAAAACATGACAAATGTCTGTGTTATTGCAGTATTTCTTACTTTTTTTACTTGCGGTGTGCCGTGAAATTTTGGAAAAAACGTAAAGTGTGCCGTTGAAGATAAAAGGTTACAGGGCACTGCCTTACAGTATAGGGAAAGTATATATGTACTACAAAAGAGTTGCTGTAGTTTAAAAATGCAGGCTTAATAGATACTTTGACAGTATAGTACCTTATCACACTTCACTTCGGTATGCAATCGCAATACATATTATCATGTTTAGGGATTATTTTCCAATGGTTTGACGTTGAATTGGCTTATCATATTTCTCATGAAGTAGAATAACCTCATCTATGTGCTAGTAGCACATCAACATATTCCATATACTTTTATTTCATGTACAGAAAATACGGCGAGCTTAACTTTCATGATATCCTTTCGATATTCCGTGAAAACTATATTAACGTTACCATTTCATCAACGCTGTGCTTTTAACAACACTGTATTTATGATCAGTTTTGGTATTGGAGGTCAACAGTTGTGTATTATTATTTATTGTACTACTTATATCTTTAACATTCGTTATCGTGTTTTACTTATAGAGCTATGACAATTTCTTTTTGGCTAAAGCATTCATTATTACTATTTTTTCCCACTAAGATGAACATATAGAAGATATAAGAATTTCCCGGAATCCTCTAGCATATCCACTTATTTTACTTACTATTTTAAAAGAATTGAAGTAAATTGTTAAGATTAATTGCATTTATTGAGTTGAACTATTGGCATCAAAAGCAAAATCGCACTTCATACATATTATAAAAAACTTATAACTAACTGAAAGAAAACTGTCCTGACAATTTTCATTTCTTAAACATATGCAGATAATTCAGGATCAATAATTTATCTGAATCAAGAATTATTATGTGGCACTTTTGCTTTTGGCATCATTTTGATTGTACCATCTAAATATGAGGTGAAAATAGGTGGTCAGTGCATAAAATTTTGGGTTCAAAATTTCGATTTTTACAAAATTAACGAATTTAGTAAAACAGTGGCTGTGTACCAAATATTTCGACATGAAAAACAATGTTTTGCTTAATTTTTTTATTAATTACCACCTATACGTAATTATAACTGAAACCTAGATAAGAATGTATGTTTTCCTGAAATTGAATATATATTTTAGATAAATAAAAAACACAAACTTATTTGTAATGTTTTATTGAACAGAATCCTTTCATCGATCTAACTGTTACAAAACAGTATAAAAATACAAAAACATTTTTTTTTGCTTATCAAAGAGTATTTATTACAACTTGTGACACAATAAAAATATAATATCTCCAAAAATAATTTGCAAAATTCAGTATAATTCATACATTGTGTTAACTATGATATTAAAAATTAAGTACTTGATTATTAAGTGTAGATATTTTATCAAAATACTTTCAATGCAGATAGAATATAATGTACCTACAAATACAATAGTTTTGTAGATATGTCTTATCAAATTACCTTGAAATTACAATGAACTAGTTGATAAATTAATTGTAATCTCAATAACCTTAATTTACTATGATTAAAAAACAAAGCAGTTTGATATAAAATATTTTGTTTAAAAGACTACAAACTAATTGATACCTTTTTGTGAAAAATATACAGAATGCTTTTCTTTTGCGAAGGGTTAAAAAACAAAGCACAGCATGGCATATACTCTACTACAATTGGTGCATAACCAAAGATATCGCTTTCCTGGCTGCATATAAGCTGTCAATTGGATATGTCCTATTGACTACTTTGTTGAAGTCGATTCTTTTTAATACATTTTTTAACATCCTTATTCTCTTTTAATATCCCAATCAACAGGGTTCCATTGTATTACAATCTATGGCTTGTTTAGACTACAAAATGACTTAATGAATTCTTTATCTAAGTTATCTAAACTATCTGCCGAACATTCAGCTTAAAATATATTTCTAACATGTGATAATATTAATCAAGTGTTTAACTGACAAGCCGCTGCCTCAATAGTAGAATCTAATATGTTGTTAGTTGTGACAAAGCACATGTTACAGCACTTTGGTTTTGTTTATATAACTCTTTATGGGGACACAAATTTTGGTTGCAAACGGTCGTTTATTTTATTTCTAAAATTTAATTTTTTTGAAGTCTTTCATGCGCCTACACCAAAATTCACAAGAAAAAATCATCAAAGTTTAGTTCAACTCAGATTAATACTTACTATCCGGATTTGAAAAAAATGAATTAACCCAGTGATTCCCAAACTTATATAAATTGTACAAAATCATTGAACTGTTAATTAATAGAATGGCTAACTCATTCACGTGAACTTCTTTTGAATTCAGTTTCCAAAAATACAGTGACACATGCAAGTCTATTGAAACCAATCACTTTAAATCAATAAATTCAGAAGTATCAATCGTGAAAAATCACTTTAAATGTTTAAACTTCACATATGGAAGTTTACCAGTTTTAAATAATTTAGAATTTAAAATCAATTTCCATCAAGCACAGTCAGTCGAAAATATTAATTATAAATGTATAATAGTATACATTTAACCTCACCCTCACACAGGTGGAAGATATATAGAACTTCTATTTAGAGATATTAATTATTGTATAAATATTCATTTAAAAAAATAAGATAATTAAACAAAATCACAACTACTTTTTTTATTTTATGATTGCTAATAAATGACTTACCATAAATGGGTTAATATCAGATACCACATAATATATAACAATAAATTTTGTAATTGATTTTTATGGCTTTTATTATCTTTATAATATTACTTAACATAAATAAATGTAGACCTTGTTAGCCAAAATATTATTATATATTTATTGAAATACAGTAATAGATTAAATAAAATGTTTACATGAAGGTTTTTTCCTAGATTTGGAGTTAATAAATAAAATATTTTTAGTATGGTGCTTGGATAATAAAATGTAATGCGTGCATAGTATGTCTTATTTCATCCATACATATTTAATATTAGTATTTATTAGTATTTAATAAAATTATTATAGATAGTAAAAAATGCAAGTAACTCGAGTTCTTCTTCATTAATTTTACGGCTAGAATTTTTTACTTTAAACGGCAATGGCAGAATTCTTGTATTAAGCTAACTGTATTTGAATGTCGAGTCATTCATTAAATTGCAATTGCAAGGCAAGTATAAAGCACAAAGGTACCCCAAAGTATTAAGAAGTTATAAGACTGACAAAACTAATAGAGAACTAAATATTTAAAGTAAAAATATTTTGTAATTTATAATTTATTATGCAATCTGGTTATACAAAAACCATCATATACTTCATATGATTTTAAAGTAACAGGCTTGATAATATCACAAGAGTAAAAAGAGTAGTATCACTTATTATTGAGGGATCACCAAATTCGTGTATAAAAACATTTAAAAATTATTCAATTCTTCGCAGTGTATGAATTTTTAATAATTATGAAAATATAATATATATTTAAATACCAAATTGTGCAAACATTGGTGAGACTTCAAAGCTAAGTGAACAGCAGTTTTAAGACCGCTTTATTGTCTTTTCAAACTGCAAGATACAAATTTTTTCAATTTTATGATTCATCCTTAGTAATTTTAGAGCCCCAGCTATTTTTGCACATCATACAATTGGTGAACCCATGAAAATAACAAAAATGTTTACAAAAAATACAAATAAGAAAAATAATAACAAAAAAAATAATTATAAAATAATGTTGTGACTAGTAATGGTATTAAACATAATGGGTTCATAAAAATTAAGTATCAAGGCAATTAATATAAACACTATTAGAAAAATTTATCATCTAAGAGCTCCATTTAAGATTGCTTGTTAGTTGCTCATGTAACAATTACTGAGGGGGGCGAAAGTTGAGGTAAATGTTATGGATGCCCATACTTTGGGCTTAAATCTGGTATAACTGGATAAAAAGTATAATATGCTAACCATAGTACTATTGTGGGTGATGAATATACTATAAATGGACAAAATATTAGCAAAATTAAGAAAAATATTATCACTAATTCACATGAACCATTAAATATTTTGAAACTCAAAGAATTCTCTTGTTAGAGGACACATCTCCAGGATATAACTACACCAATTTGAGAAACATACTTATGCCACAAAAGCATGAATAAGTTTTATATTAAATTTCCCATACAATTGAAAACGGCTATTTGTCAAAATTCAATATTGTTTAATATAAAAATAATTACTTTAAGTTGAAAGTTTTGAATTATTGATCATTTATCCAATTTTTGAATAGATTATATTAAACTTCGCTAATTTTACAGATTTGAACACAATTACAGAAATGTCTAATGATCTAATTTAGATGTTGTGTGAACGGGATATATAAAAGATTTAAATTTTTACCAATAGATGAAAATATACACGTTTATAATTATTTTTATAGTGCTATTCAGATGTAATTTTTTGTAAAAACGTTGGAATACATATTTCATCGCAATGGTACAAGAACCACAAGTTGAAAACCGTTGGTATGTTTACATGTATCTATGCAGTGAACACTTTTAGAAACAGATGTAAAATTTCATTTCCGTATATCCACTGGCTTAAAAGTTATATCGATTAGACAACGAAGGTATTATTTTCGCATAATTTGTGAAATGCATCTGGACTTCAGGTGAAGTTTGTGAAAATTGTGGACTGTAATGTCAAATTTAAATTTTAAAATTTTGAAATATCAGCATTTTTATTTACCCAATCTTAACAAATCTCCCTTCAATATCAACGAAATGTTAACTTTTAATAATACGTTAACACATTTCGGACAGATAACTTATTATCTGTCTTGTCTGATATATTAGAATCATCTAATATATATTTTTTTTTGTTTGAGTTTGTGTTATTTCTTTCTCCACCAATCATTTTATCCATAATTTTGCTGGCACATTCATCACTTATAAAATCGCTATTGTTACTAAACTGAAAGGAGACTCAATACTTTATATAACATTTTTATTTAGATAGAAGATGCACCGTTGATGCTATTCCTAGGATGATCGGTCAAACGCAGCCGCGAAGGAGGGTCTGCCCGAAGTAAAGGAGTGCGAGCTGTCGGTTCATAACTCTGATTTCTAAATGTTAGTCTTGAAAATGCGAAAGGATTTTGAATTCTTTGAGCACCCGGTGTCCATCTTCTGTACACAAGAGCATTCAATAAGGCCTGCATTGGATTCATGAGAGCCTGAAATATGAACAAAACGGCAATTGTTGGTATAAATTATATAAACACATATTTTTGCTGAAATATTCCCAGATTATGTCAGTATCGCATAATTTCGCCAAATAAATCTTGTACATAGTATTTATTGGATTTAACAGAACCCAAGAATCCAGTTGACTTGAAAACAAAGGTAAGTCTGGTTAAGACCATTTTGAAGCATTTTTAGTGTTGCTGATCCAGGTCCTACACCAACTTATTGTGGTGTATGTGTTTATATTAACAATGGAGGCATTTAAAAATTGAGTAACCATATTAATTGACATGAAGCTTACCATGACATACCAAACAGCAACAATAACTTTGATGGGAAGTTGAAACCACAGTGTCCAAATGAGCACACCATTAATCAAATTTGGAAGCCAGCACAGGTAAAACGCTATATTGATTAAACCAAATTTCAGCTTTAAAGCATCCACAATATTTCTCTCTTTGCTGGTTATCTATATAACAAATAATCATAAAAACAAATAATATAATGACATCAATATGAACAAAATAGTGGAAGAAAAAGTTAGACTCCCTCAATAAAGAAAATCAGAAATCTCTGGCTTTCATCATTACGTTTTATAATTCATAGATGGAAAAAATATAATGCTTTACCTGTGAAAATGGTCGAGAAACTGCAGTCTCCATATCTCGTGATGATATAAAATAAATAATTGGATTTGCTATCATAACAATAGTAATGGGTATGTAAGTTGCACAATAATTGGGTAGAATTCTGATCAACGCTACTCGTAAAGAGGATAAGTTATGACAACTGAAAAAGAAGAAAAATTAAGCTATAGTACTGTATTTAGAGGTCACGGCAACATTCAAATAGTAACACACCTAGAAATAATATAATGCTGATACTATTACAACATTATGCTGTAATAGTATTATTCAACAAGTATTATTAAAGAATATTTGGTAATCCAGTAGGGTGTAGAATGTTCGCTATCTCGACAACATCGTCGACACTAGTTTTTTGATTAGGGTATTAAATTTACAAATAAACACTAAATGGAGACAGGTGAAGAGAGTTGTCACTTATAGCTAAGACCTATCTCTGTGATGACCTTACATCTATTAAAAATCAATTTGTAATTAGTTATTATATTATACTTTCATTATGGTATACTCCCTAATGGAAATAAAATTATCATTTACATTTATAATATAATTATGATGTTATGATAAAATTTTTGAAGTAGGTATTAAAAAGAAAATGTGTTAAGAATGTAGTTTATCTAGATCTTTATCTTTCTAGCGGAGATACAGTATTTGAAGCAGAATTATAAATAGATTTCTTTTCTTTTATGGCTTTTTACAAACAATAGATTTACTTTAATCTATTAGCTTTTCATATAGTATAAGTGCTTTTTAAACAGGAATAGGAAAATGATTAAATCTACACAAAAAAGTTATGTCTCACTTTGCATCTGGAAGATAAAGAATGGACAATCCAGATGCTGTCAAAACTGCCGGTAAGCCCCATGACACACTGTGGTAAATATTTATGTGTCCATCTCGGTCTCTGAGCAAGAGGTGAGTGTCTATTGCGTAGCATAATGTCCATATCCAAGTTGCGGTGTAAAAGTATTGTGTCCATGCCTAGAAGTATGAGAAAAGCATATAATTCGCTTAGTATGGTACATATAAGGAGCAAGTATATTTATTGAAAAATGAATGTTAGTAATATACATGCAAACATAAATGTTGTTGCTCTTACCGAAGTCATGGCGCAGAATAGCACATTCGAAGTATCATCATCAGTAGGCATTAGTGATTCAAAATTCATCCATAATGCTGACCGTACAAAAACACCTAACACACAAATAAAAAGAATACATTATGAATGATTGTGTAAGTTCTTTTGAAATAGGCTTATTTCATTCATCTTTAATATATCATGTTTATCATTATTTGAAAATGGCAAACCTAATGATGCGAGCAAATCAGCCACAGCCAGCCAAATGATAATCTGCCTTCCTCGAACTCTGCTTGCTAGATAAAGTCGGTTTCGAGAGATGGCTTCCTCCTTTGAGATTATCTAGGCAAAAGAATCAATAATATGGAAATATTAATTATTTTAAATTAATAATGATAACAGTCTGAATATAATGTAACCATCACTGAACAAATGATTGTTACCATATAAGTTAAGTAAAGTTATTTGGATAATTTTCTTCTTCTTCTTCCTGATCCAATATGAATATGTAAATACTTTAGAAATGTGTTAATGCTTATTATATTACTGTTAATATATTATACTGTAGAAATGTGTTAATGCTTATTATTACTATTGATTTAATGCCTAATGTCTGTGTCTTTCAGTTATTCAGTACAACTTACTGAAAACTGGTGATGTATGCTCTACTGATATTTGGGTTTAAATTTTGAAATGAAAGTATGAATTCCATCAGCATTAATTATAATTATTGTATGTGCTCACCTGATATACTGCTCCAATTATGCCAACAATTGATGAAGTGAGGCATAAAATATTATAGGAGTCGGTATTAAATTCATTCATCACTCTCACGGCCATGTCAGTGCTGTTTTTGCCATGGTGGCAGCAGAATGTCTGTATGGTTGGGTCAGCCATCCTGCCATTTACAAAAACTGAAAAAAATAATTGCAATAATATTTAACAGCTGGCATTTTTTTCACTGTGAAAATTAATAAAATATTAATTTGAGAAGGCCTATGTATGCAACTCATGCTGCAAGTGTAATGGAATTGTGGTGCAGCGGTCGACTTGCTACAGTTCTATTTTGTACATATATTTATGATCACGATTCAATGGACAAGTAAGGAATTTTAAATCTTCTGAATTGCAGGTCGCACATTAGAATCGTATAACTGCATTAAAATTCATTAGAAAATCAAATAAGTCGACTAAACTACTGACAACTAGTTTTAGTACACAAACTTTTTTTTCAAATACAGCCTGATATTGATTATAAAAAAATGAAGATATGATTAACAGTCAGTCTTGATAAAATGTCTGTTTATGTATCAATTCTGTGGAAATCTATTTGCTCTTTATTTGAGATGAAATGGTTGTAAAATTTAGTCTGACTAGAAAGTCTTGACAGAGAAGATACTTTATTCTTTAGTTTTCAAAAATGAATGGAGTATAAATCAGTTTGAGAGTTGATCCGTTTAACAGCTTGTGATTTTTCTGTATTCAATGAGCTTTCTTTACATACTTTTATTATTTACTATTATAAAATAGATTCATCATACGATCAATTGAAAATTTTACAAGTCATTCTGTCACCTAAATACACGTGTCAGCTGACGCATCAAAGAATATTAGAAGGCAAATTTTCCTTCAATAGGCACCTGGACATGAAAACAAATTAAAGTTGGCCCATAAGTGTTTGCTTCCTCATAAACAACTCGGCTAGAATTGAGAGTAACCAATATTGCAACACTAAAATATTATTTGTCATCGCTTGTATTTTAAGTGATTGCTTATATTTTAAGTCGGTCACTATGCCTTGAAATTGATATTTTGTTTGCAATAGATTACAATATGTAAATTACCATTTTGCTTCAAGATGGATAATAACATGTTAATTCTCATAATGGGGAGGTTGCTTTCAACATTCTTTGTTTATTCAAATTACCTTTATATATCGATGGCTTAAAGCGCAAATTTTAAACAGTCTATTTTTGAAAATTTCACACTAGAGTGTAAAAACTGAGTATTTTGATATTTGTTTGTATGATCTTACTTATATAAAAAATCACATGTTGAATGATTTCTTCACAAAGCTGCTTACGCTTTGATAGATTTGAATACAACATAGCAAAATTATATATTTTGCAGAGTAGGTCTCAGATCCGAACGAAGTTGTTAAATTTTCTTATGACCTTTTTTCGATATATTTAAGTAAGTTTGACATGTCAAATTAATACGAGACATGCATGGTGCAACAATTTGGTGTTATTAAGTTACTTTAGCCAAAATTGGACTTTTGTACTTTAAGTTGGTAGTCAATTCATAACTTCTACCAAGTGGATTTTTTTAAATACTGTAAAAAATATATATTTTAGCAGGTGATTTGCCTACATACACACATTTATGTGTCTTTTAGATCCATTTCAGGAGTGGATATCTACACTGTATAGATAAATATGCTCCACTTTTTGCCCAAAATATGGTAAAAAAACAATATTACGTTCAATTTGAGACCTGTTGAGGATTTCGGTTTCAACAGTGAGACAAGTTTGATGGTTTTTTTGATTGTCAGGTAACTACTAAATCGTTTGACCATGTATGTTTATCTTGAATTTCAATACAATTGTAATAAAATGGTAGTTTGTTATTTTTCTTGCAACTGTGATACTGCAATTAAATGAATATTTTTTTATTCCATATTTCGCTTCTTAAGTGGAGTATATGGATCTAAAACTTCTGAGGATTTCTGTTCCGAAAGTGGTTATATGGATCTCCGTAATATGAAGACATGTCTGTACTGCATTTTCGTTTTTTTTTAATCCAGCAGGTGTAGGAATCGCACCCGCATTCCCCCGATATTTTCTGATAATTCATCGATATTTTTTTTCTCACTAATAAGATGTGAAATATTTTTTATGGAATTTGATTATTTGAATGTAATAGATTTATCAAAATAAAAAGCGATAGATTATAACTTGATTCTGTTCATGACTGACATTGTATTCTGTTATTATCTTATATATTATTATCTGTTATTCTGTATTAGGTTCACCAAACTCGGTAATGTTGTGGTTCGCGTAAACCGGTACAATGGACCGTTTAAATCCACCACGGGAAATTAATATCAGAGAAATTATCAAAAACAAGTCATTTAAATATAGTCAAAGGTTCAAGAAAGTGAAATAGAATGAATTATTAATTAATTTTTTTATTCGGGAGCGTCGTCAACAAGAAAAAAAATATTCAATGAATGCAGTTAATTCATTTATCAGGAATGAAATATGATACTTATGATTAAAACTCTACGTAATTAGATTGCATAAATATAAAAAAGTTGAATGTATAATATTTTGTAATAATGGAGTAATGTTATAATTTGATAATGTGATATAATTACCTTCATTTCAATCAAAAATTCAAGATGACAGTAACTGCTGATTTGACGTGCAGGTGAGTAGGTGTCATTGCAGGTAAAGTAAACACTCTAGCGTGTTGACAAATCGTGGTTATCTCAGCATCAAACTTTCTCTCGTTTCGTCTTCCGCACGTTACTCAATAATCACAATACTTCAAATTATATTTTAGAGGTTTACAACTTGTCAATGCTATATATAAGATCGTGATCGATTGTTATTGAGTTAACGCAGAGGATATCAACTCGACTTAACAATGAAGCCCTATCAGGCTCTGTCCAATCAGAATCTTATCAGAACTCAGGTTGACATGGTGCCAACAAAATAATCAAAATGACAAAACCTTTACAATCAAAAGAAATTTATGTATTATCGTGATTAATAAAATTATCTAAATTTAAATCGTACGACAATATTTCGAAAAGATACTGATGATTATATTTTTAATAGATTTATAAAAAAATATATTATATAAACTTACCCACCTATGTTTTTAAAAACATGTGTGATCAGCTATGATCTCAGTCATACCAACCACTTTACCTGTTTTGAGTGTTGTATTTGAGCATTTTGAGACTGATTAACTTTTTAATTATGTTTATTGTAAAAAAAATCTTCTACGTAATTACTGTACACGTTCGTTCATGTTTCATTTTTATTATGATTATTAAAAAAGTAGCGATTCAAATTGTTACATCTAGATATTTGAATGTACTGATAGACCAGAAGTTGATTTTTATGAAAATGTGTATATATCGAAATGATTGCATAAAAATCAGGTTATCTAAAATAATATCAAACATCGTATGTATTTGCATCGTTTATCGTATCGCCAGAATCGCTACAATGTTTAGGTTTATATTTTGGTCATTGGCAATTTTTCAACATCGATCAATAATTAATGCAATGTAAATAACATATTTTATTGTTTATTTTGAAACGTAGAGACCATTTTCACATATTAGAAGTAAACTGACACAAATCTCAAAAAAAAATAAAAAAGCTTTGGGAATTTCTCGATAACGTTATACGATCTAACAAATCGTTTTTATTTTAAATCATGTCTGCTTTAAATGTGCCTCAAATGGAATTATACAACGTGAAAGGTCGCTTATCTTGACATCACTGTTGGCAAATAATTCACGACAAAAAGAGGAGCTCGCCACCTCGGCAATTGAGATAACCAAAGTTATTTTTCATAACTTGGTTATATACAGAAAATGTGGGAAAACAATATTTCAAATAACCATTGGAGATCTAAAAATGAATAAACATTATTTTGATTTTTTTCTTTATATATAGTTAAGTAAAGTTTAATCAACTATTAGGAATTTAACAATATAATTATAAAAATTATGTGAAATATATTGTCAGCTCATTTAAACCAATATTTTAAGACAAGTATTGAAAATATCGCGATAGAATAAATCAGTTTTAATTCGGTCGGAAATAGATAATAATATGGACAAGTATGACGACATCATTTAATATGGTAGCATTTTTTCAAGGATACGTTGTACAGATAATATTGATTAAACTAAATCAAACATTAAATCAACGAATATTATTAAGCACAAAAAAGTAGGTGTATTAATAGTTACCAACTTTTTATAATATAAGAGAATATGAATAAAGATAAAAGTTTTAATTAATTAATGAAATAAAACTTTTATAAACCAAAAAAACCATTACTTTCATCTATGTATATTATTATTTTATTTGGGATATTATTGTGTACATAATACGAAAATAAATGCAAACTTTCTATATATACATATATATTTTCAAATAATGAGACAATATAGCTAAAGATATACATCGTTTTTTTGACAAGAAAAAATATATTTATGTGTTTTTAATGTGCACCTCTGACAATTCGTTTTGCTAATTATGACACAACACACTTTTATATCGACAGGCTATTATTTTCATAGTATAACAGTGGGAATCACACATATTACATTGTTCTAGCACTTTTTAAAGTAGGTCATTTGCGTAAAATGAGTTGTAATTAATACATTTTCTTGAATCACTTAGTTAATTCTGTTTCACCAAATTTCTCGACATCTCCATCTGGAGTCGCGCCTCATTCCGTCAGGGCATCCGTCAGCTCCGTTGAGAATGCTTTCGTCTTCAACGGTGTCAACGTATTCCTCAGGCGGATGAACCTCTACGGTGTCGGTGTCCATTCCTTTGCCGATATCGTCCAAGCCTTCGTGGACCTCCAAATAAGATCTTTCACCATCATCTACCCAATCTGGCAGATCAGCCGCCAATACATCGGAACTTTGACATATTACGAATATCATGAACATGACGAACAAACATATTTTTGAAACGGTAGCCATTTTAAAAGATCGAATTGAGAATTTTATTGACACCACTAGTGACACTGATTAAATTGAAGTTCTACAAAAATTTGTTGTTAATACTTCGCAAAAGGAAATAGTAATGCCAGAATATATTAAATACTCTTTTTTATATAATTAATATTGCTATAAAAAATATACGATTAAAACACTACAATCGGAGTCCTTTTAAAATTTTTAACCACAATATCCTGTAAAATATAGTTAAGTATTATAGTTAATGGTTGATAACCACAAACTCCCAGAAGAGATTTTGGTAATTTTCAATTTCCTTAGAATCAAATGCGTATTATATTTGATATAATAATTACGCAGTGTAAAAAAAAACTATTAAAACTCAAATATATTTCGAGTGTATAAATTAATTTTGTTATTGTTGGAAACCGTTATATTGTAATGATAATATTGGTGAAAAGTATTATTGAATATATATGGTTAAATACCAATGAATTATTTAAATATATTATTGGATTCTGGATACAATAATATGATGGACGTGTTGAAAATACCTTCAATGTATACTTCCCGATAGCGTAAAGGTTAAAATGCCAGCCTCGCATTCGGTGAATGCCGGTTCAGCTCTCACATCTACGGGATTTTTTAAAAAATAAAGTGCTCGTTGCTCATTGTGTAGAGCAATTTATTGTTTGGCAACCGATTCCTGTGAAAAATAATCTGTCAAGACATGTTTTCATATTACGGAGATTCATATACACTTATCCCTTGATTTACGCGGTACCCATTTTACGCGGTCAGAAAAAAATACATTTTTTTCAAAAAATCATACGTATTTTGTGAAGTTTGTAAATTGTGTGAATTATATAGGATTAGCAATTAAAGAAA
>JAGVSQ010000757.1:5441-34915 GCA_022683975.1 Rhyacophila evoluta
CTACTTAATATTTATGAATATTCATGAAACGTTTATCAATTTTAAACTAAATTGAAAGTTGAGTAGAATTAATATTTAATAATGTTTTTTTAACAAAAACTGGTTCTTATTTGTTATCAACAGTGACTGTATTTATTATCACTAAAGTGTTATCTCAATATAACAAATTATGTATCGTATTAACTTCATCATAAAATAGATTCGCGAGTAATAAATATAAGTAAATCACTTAACCCTTTAAAAATATTTTAAATACAAAATATATTTATTTTTATGCGACTATTTTGAAAATATTATTTTTGTTTCTGGTACCTTTATAAATTAGCTAGATATTTTACTCTGATTTTGTTACATTGTAAATTCAAAAGAGTATCAATTTTATACGAGGAAGAACTTCGCAAGATAATCTGATATCTTTGCGCTGACAACGCAGCATTCTTTCTAAAATCCAAAAATTCGGTGTGAGAATTATGTGCCTATAGCCAACCGGCCTAATAAAAGATCTAATATCATTAAACTAAAATGGTATTTTTATATCAAATGGCACTTCACGAAAGTATTTTGTAGCTAGCTAAAAAAAGTGAGTATCGCTTTAAAAAAATTCAGCATTTAAAATAATCGGGGTTTCGATTCCAAATAGCTTAATACGCCTCATTCAAATAATTGATTTTCTGTAATATGTTTTCCCCTAAGTAATTATTCGCCTTTGTGTAAGATAATAAATTTTCACTAATAGCCTTTGATTGTAATATTAAACGTTTTTGGAAGTATGTCACGGCTTTACGTCTTTCTCACACCCTCCAGACGAGAGAGATGGCAGATAATTTTGCCGCGTAGCTGAGGAGACTCGGCTCACACCCTCCTGATCAATCGCCACTGTTCGATGAAGGGAGAGAGATATATTGTCTCGTAAATTTGTACGGGTGGCCAAACTATTCTACCGGGTGATTGGCAACTAACACTTTTGTAACGCTAGATAATTAATTAGAAGTATTGTACAGAATCCTAATCAACGCTGATTCCAATAATCGTAATGTAATTTCACGCAAAATAATCCTAAGATGAACTACACTTTACTATGCGCAATTTGATCCATATTTCAAAATATTATATTTAATTCGCTGTGATATTACAGATATATATGTTGTATATGTTTATACATATGTAAATGTATATTTGTATGATACAAACGTTTTTAGAATGTAATAAAACGTGTTATGTTCACAGTATTTTCTTCACAGATTCATACTGTTGATTTGATATAACTTTCGTCAAATTTTGCTTGAAGCTAACCTTAAGCAAAAAATTAGTTTATTAGCAAGTTTATATTTTATATATTATGTTTACTCCTAAGGTGGAGCATATGGATCTAAGCAGTGCAAAGATATCCACTCAGAAAGTGAAGTATATGGATCTTTGCAATGTAAAGACGTCTTGATGAGTATTAGTATAAGTTTACCTACCGACTTATAATAATTCCTTGTTTTTTCTAAAATTTTAATTTTGATTTAACTTCTAAATGAATATTCAAAACATAATTTTAGGAGCTTTTCCCGATGTGAAGAATGTGTCGTGGTGTCAACAGCTACGCGAAACTACTAAAGTAATCGTTTTCCTCCCAAAATGGCAATTCCGAGAACAGAATGTATACGTTACATAGGCAGAAGTAAGGATCTATTAATTTTCTCAGATTGAATGTTCAAAAGCCTGCTTGTTTCATATGTCGCGCTCTCAATGATAAATTAGGACCGACGCCAAGCCTCGCGCCTTTAGTATAACCTGGTTCTTGAATGGTGAGTTGGTTTACGTTACTAATTTATATATAATTTTAAAACGACGGTTTATAACTTTGAAATTAATCGCTTTAGTCAACTGGAGTGCACTTAGTCATAGTAATGAAAATTATAAAGTCTTTATTAGTGTATTTACTTTATATATTATTAGTATATATTAGTATATACCACGCTTGAATGCATAGGAATATCAATAGCAATAATGTATTTAAAAACATGTATACTAGAACCTTGGTTTACGAGTATTATTCGTTCTGACAACGTGTTTGTAATCCAGAGCATTCGTATAGGTAACAGCATCGGCAATATTTGCGGCTGTATTTTTTTCTATCGTTGACCGAAAACGTCGTTGGTCAATTTAAAAACACGATACGAGTGGCTTTGTTGTTGGACTTACACATTTCGTCAACCGGATTCTATACCTTAAATTTCTTGAAGGCTCGTGTTTTCTCGAAACGATACACAAGTTTAGGCTTGTGACTGGGCATTGCATTCTCTTCTGCTGTAATGTAGCTTTTTTTTGGCATCTTTTCCCAAAGGAACGTGTATATAACGAGTTCTCTTGTTTATCGAGTGATAATCTATTAAAAATGCTAGCTCGTCTTGCAAAATACTCGCAAACTAATTTACTCGTAATCCAATCTGTAATCATATACCGATAAATTTAAAAAAAAAACGACAATTTAGCTAGCCATATTATATCTTGTGGTTGATTAAATCTTATATTCAGTATTGTATTTCCAATAAGCAACCACGTCGAATTAATAATATCCTCTATAAATTGACTTAAACTTATGATTAAAAATAGTTTCAAAGTATAATTAACGTGTAAAAATATATATACCATATAATAAATACTATGAGGATTAAAAAAAAGATTGATAATAATGACAATAGCTATTTATAAATAAGTTTTAAGCCATTGAAAAAATTAGCGATTAAGGTGAGATGAGTAGTGAATATGATTTTTCTCTTATAATCTTATAGTTGCAATTTATATTTATTTATTTAAAATCAATTTCCATCAAGCACCATCAGTCAAAAATATAAATTATTATATTTATTTACTTTGCTGTCGTAGAATTACAAACAATAATTTTTTAGAGAGAAATATACCCATCAAATATTCTTGGGCCATTATTATTTATTATACATCGCGCACCATTTTCTAAAGCGTTTTTATGTCATTTTTATTTTATTATTTGGTGTACATTATTTACGCCGTTTTATGGATACAGCTTTTTTCACTCGCAGAAAAAGGGTTAAATTTTGCTATGCCACCCTCACAGCATTACGGTTGTTACAGCTATATAAATACCAACAGCGCAGTGTTTTTATAGTATATCCAGCACTTGCCTTCGGGCTGCGTCCATGTACGTCCGGTTGAAAATGCTTTTTTTTTGTCGCTATAGCTGAAAGTATACGATAGGGCAGGACACATTTTGCTGAAATTTTTCGAGCATTTATGCCGAGACGGAAACATATTTTGATAACATCTGGATATATGAATATTTGAAGGTATTTAAAAAAACATTTTTAATAAAAACTTTTGTAAAATATTTCATAATCAAGTTTCTTTTTCATATATTTTTTTTAATTACTTATTTTCATCAACTACTTTTTCATTAGTATTGAAGACACTTGGCGAAAATCGATTTAAAAATAAAAATTAGATTTTTATCATACAGAAATGTAAGTTTTGCTCACTTAAATTGTTTAACATCTTAGATTGGCATATCAATTTTCGTAACTTCGTGAAACAAAACAAAGTTTATGACCAATAAATAAGTTAACTTATAACTGAAGGCAGTGAAAATATCTGTTAATGTACATCTTGCGGTGTGAACGTGGTTAAAATATGTATATTAAACTATATTTATAAAACCCTTGAATATTAACCACCCATATCCAAATTAAAACTCTAATTTGAGGTATTAGTTTCCTACGGCTCGTTGAATTAATAATATTGTTGTTCAGCCTGTGTTTATATAAAATCTTCACAAAATGTTTATATCGAATATTTGTTATAAAAACCTCTTGTACATAAAAAAACATTTTTGCTAAAATACAACACAAAAAGTAGGTATTTAATATTATTGTTGTTTTATCAATTGTCCGTATGATTTTATTTTCCATAGCAGCTTAGTGTCATACACCTTTGTTTCTATGTTGGCTATAATTTGTTGTATCCAGTTTTTATGCTGCATCCATTGCAACTCGTTTTAATAATATTTTGTATAAGATACATTTCAACTATTCCCAAGTGTGACCGTAGGTCGGGAGTTCATATACCGTAGGAGTGTATAATCATCGATTAACTAACAATAAATAATCGTGAAAATAAATAAATCTAATAATTCTCGACATCTATGTGTCTTGGAGCAAATGTGGTAAACATGGCATAAGCAAATATTTTAAAAAGTGTTGATTTATAATTATACAAAAATTTTGGGTATTTTTTTAAATCTCGACTTATTATATTAGTGTCAGTTAAAAATCTATTTTTAGCTATTCAAATAAGTCAACTGTTTAATGAGGCTTTAAATGCAGAGCATAGATGAGTTGAGCGACTGATTAAAACCTACCCCTGTGAAATAATCTGACTTTCTATCGTAGAAATTCGTACGAGATTTTTAGTTCATGTGAAACGATACTTATTATTCTGCATACGAATATTGTTTTCGCGAATTGATGATAGCCTTTTGAATTTTGCGATAAATCCTCTAACGCAGTGATTCTAAACATGTGTGCCGCGGTACCCTGGGGTGGCACCAAATCGTCACAAGAGCACCACGAAATATCCCAAAGCTTTGTAATTAATGAGACTCTAATCCATTAGAAAGTTTTTGCAGTCTTTCGCACCTCTTTAAATGCCAAGACATTTAGCATAATCCTAATTAAAAAATAAATAAAATGCTCTTTAACGAGAGGGTAGGCAGTGATTTGCAGGCTCATTTAATGCTAATAAAATAAATAAAAAATAAATGAACGATATTATTTAATAATGCAGTTTTACCTATTTTTATCTCTTGCTTATGATTATTCATACTTTTACTTGTGTGGGGTGGGGAGCCGTGGGAAAATCTTCATTCAAAAAAGGTTTCGCAACTTGAAAAGGTTTGGGAACCACTGCTCTAATGTATTTGCCAAATTATAGCATAGCCATTAAGCTAGATGCCTTTGGACACAGCTTTGCTACAAAAAGAGAAGAAAAAAAACCAAGACTGACAAAAGAAAATGGATGGTAAAATGAGAGTCGTCGTGAAAAAAATTGATTTTAAATGCGGCTCTTCTTCCGCGAATAAAAAAACTCGGCGTCTATTTCACTATATTCGCGCCAAGTGTAAATCGTTGAATTAATTATATGAAAAAAATTTTTTTAAGCCAAATATTTTTTTCTGTATTATTTACCATTAAGAATGAAAGTTTCATTAATCAATATAACATTATAGGCATGAGAGAGTGTACAGTCAAAAGTTTCACATTCAGTAACTATATTGATAAACTTTCATCTTTACGTTTTATTGTCCTGCTTTGATTGGGATTAATTCCAACTCATTGTTTATTCAAATTAATATTATTCGTCGTATTGTTACAAATTTATTTTGATAATTGGGGGTGTGGAATATTTTTATACTCTCTTGTTGACCATCAGTAATAATATTACAATAGTAAAACAAATAATTTATAAATAGCAGCTAAAATAACATGCTAAGAACTATACATCGTTTCTAGTTTTCGTTTGGAAGGACTTGTTGTAAGTATCACACGTTTTTTTTACGGTTTTATAATATATTATAGAAATCGTACACACATTTATTTGTTTTAAGAAGACAGTAAAATTGAGACCATTGCATACATGTATACTTTGGTTTCAGAAACAGACTCTTTTTTTAATATCTTATCATTATATAATCTTCTTATGTAAATTATTTTCTGTTATGTATTTTGATTTTGCGGTCTACTAACTTGAAAAAATCTGAATACATTTTAATTAAGACAGTTTGAATATGACCATCAGTTTTAAGGATTTATATTTTTGACAATAGAAAATAAATTTCTCTTGGCAGACAATTTTTGACTTTATAACGTTAAATTAAATAACTATTATATTTAACATCTCAGTTTTCTCATGCAGTGGAAATATTTTTTATGTAAATGAATTTTACAACTCATCAAGTACAAAAATTTTATGTTTTCAAATAATAAACGTACCACTATATGTCCATATAAACCTCATGATACTATAGACTAAAGTATTTTACATAATAAAAAAATATTTAAGGAATTGGATTTTAAAACTACGTGGGATATATTAATTTACTAAAAATGTAATATCATGCCACATAGGTTTTCCTTTTATTTGTTCAAATACTTATCTAACACTAAATATGTTTGTTTTCGATAAAGACATGAAATACATCAAATATTATTTTCATGATACACACATAGGTATGAAATAAGCCTTTGTAAAATTATTTAGAACAAAAGGGCCGCTAAATAATTTTATTTCTAATCATTCATTAAAAGTTAATATTTCGAATCCCCGTAATAGTTAACACATGCTATCAATGGCGTATACATGGCATATTAAACATGTAGGTTTATGTGATGTTTGTGAAAATGTGTATCGATATTTGGAAAAGAAAAGTAAAATAATCATCATCATTTATGACTCTACCATCAATATCGCTGTTTCGGCATAGTTCAAAAATTTTCTTGAAACTAGCAATACCATCTTCGGATTGTGTTTTGTTCAGGTAATTCAATTTCAATATAGTTATTCACTGGTTTTACCCCCAAGTCCCAGTTCAATCATGTTATACAGCCAACTTATCTTTCTGGTTGTCCAGAACAGGATGCCAATCACATACTGTGAGAATGTCTATGAATGTATACGGAACGAGAAGAGTTGGTAACGGGACGGGTAGTCTTAAATAATTTACCAGATATATCAGATATCAGACCTCTGGGATACGCCTGATAAAGACCAGGCGTAAGAACGGAGCGAGTGGATGAAGGGCACAATTAGCAAGTATTCGCTTAGACTTAGATTATATTTACATGAATGTTTCTCAACCAAAAGCTTTTCAAGCATTTTCTGGCACGATGTCATATGACTTCATCCAATAAAATCAATATTAGTGAAACAAAAATCGATATTGCACTTCCAGATTATTTTGCGACATCTTTCTCAAAATATCAAATATAATTATTAAAAATACTAGTGGAGCAGGGTTTTTAAATTTCTGAAGTAGTTTTCTTCTAAAAAAATATCAATGAAGAAAATTATACTTTATTACGAGATTTGTGAATTTTTTAAATTAGTGTAATGACCGTTATTGGCTAGCCGTATTCATTTTTTAAATATATCCAGCTGTAGATTTCAAGTGGTTTTTCGACAGTGATTTATTTTTAAATTTTTATTCATAATAAATACATTTTTAAAATTGCATCCTTGTAAACAACAATATAGATTATGAGTGTGTATATTAATTTGATCAATAATACTGTTATCAAACTGATTTTATATTTACTGAAAATATCTTTATTTTTTACATTTGAAATTGAAGTTGTTAAAATAACTAATCTTTTCCCCTATTTCCTCAGAAATAAATTTTATTATTCAGCAGAATAAGTTCAGATAACATAACATTTCTTCACATCTAAAATTTACTACTGAGAATGTATTTTAAAAGCTCAGGGAACATCAAAATGATAAACATCAATTGTCATCGACAACACCTCAACAATTTTTATTTACCTGTGTTATTTTTAGATAACTCGCACCAAAGAGGGTATATTTTCAATACCCACTGAATATTGGGAAAAATGTGTAAAACATCTTACTAACGTATTTTGGACAAAACTTATTATTTCTGCTTTCCCAAATACAAATAATGTTGAATAACTTAATTTTTACAAATTGTATTATGAAACACACTTTTCTTGTGTCAAATTTTTACCATGAAGTAATATGTATGACAGATGTTTCCAAGTATTTGTGATATTTAAATATATAGGATGCACGCACTTTAGTGAACTTGTAATTATAATGTCTTTAAGATTTTATCATAAAAAGTTTTTTGTAATAAAAAAATGTTACACGTAACATTACAACGTCACAAAAAAACTTGATTGTTATTTCAGTAATTTTGAGCAATATTTATTAAAAAAAGTTGAGATATATTTTATGATCAATTGTATTTTAGAATCTCCAAGGGGTATTTTGATGAAATACTTTATAATTTGTGATTTCATTCTCCAACAAAGAATTAAATATTTAAATATATTTGTTACGTTCATATGGTCATCAACTTCTTGCTCTTTCTGCATTACGTACAATATTTACATAAATTCAATGAACAATAAAATACTTCATCATCATATCTATGCGAAATATTTGCCTCGAAGAAAATTGTATTAAGTTTTGTATAATACAATATATACCTACGTAGAAGATACATTATCTGCAGAAATAATAACATATAAATCAACTCTGGAGAAATTGCCAAAAATTTATGTGATATATGGTGAAGTGTTTTTGAAAACGGTACTTATATTATCAGATTGTGTTCATTCAATGGGTAATGGTTTTATAAGTTGCTTGAAAATGTGTTATTCATACAGATGTGGGAAGAATAATGCGGATAAAGGCAGATAATAATATAGATTCCAAAAATAGATCTCATCTTTACCATGTTTATAAACTATCGTTTTTTTTTTTCTAAAATTTTATGCATTATTTGTATAATAAAGTTATTTCGAAATCTATTTTGTTGCTCAGTACCAAGGTTTTTTTTCGGGTCGTAATATTATCAATATTTTAAAGTATGTGTTCAACAAATCAAATTAATTTATAAATGAACGATTAAAATATTGAGATTCAGGAATAAATATTTTTTTCGATGCTAAATTTATTTTATCAATTTATAGAAAACAAAATCGTTATTAAATATAGCGCTAATAAATGAAATTATTTCAATAAAAAGATATCAATAATGTTAAAAATATAATTATTTCATCAGAGTAATAT
This sequence comes from Rhyacophila evoluta, assembly GCA_022683975.1. Taxonomy (NCBI): domain Eukaryota; kingdom Metazoa; phylum Arthropoda; class Insecta; order Trichoptera; family Rhyacophilidae; genus Rhyacophila; species Rhyacophila evoluta. The sequence continues at coordinate 14,271 of JAGVSQ010000757.1, forward strand.
GGATCAAACTTAATATACAAACTCCTAGACATTGTCCTATTACCGGAATTATATGAGTTGTAAGTATTTTATATAGTTAATAATTAGTTAATTAAGGTGACACTGATTCTTGTCATTAGTTCTAAAAAATAAAATATAAGTTGGCATAAGGATTTTTATATAGATACCTAGTACATGTTTATTTATGTTATGTTATCAGAAGTACGATACAAAAAAAAAATATCAAATGGTTGATAAAATCTTTTTTATTTGCAAATTGTTATCTGTGTGTATACACTTGCAATATTCGTTAAACGAATTATTTATTTATTAGACATTCTTATCACTTTAATGGATCCATGTGTCTAGTTAAGGTGTTTATTATTTTTAATCTTATTATTTTCAATTATGTTTAACCACTAGCTCTATTTAAAATCTGTTTTAAAGTTTTTTTGGATTTTTAAAGCAATTAGTTAAATATAATACCTATTTCTTATATAAATTAAAGCTAGTCAAAAATTTTGATGTTTATATCCTTTCCGATAAACATTAGCAAATCATTAATTCTAAAATATTTAAAACTGGTAAATTTCCGTATGTGAGATCACTGCTAGCGACCCAGGTTTCGCCTTGGCATCTTCGGGCTATATTATATTATATGTGGGCAATGAGCGAACATGTAACATACTAGTATGCTATATTTAGTATGTTATATGTTCGCTCACTGCCCACATATAATGTAGCCTGTCTCATATTTATGGAGCTAAAAGAGGTAATAATAATCGAAAAATTCCTTCGTGTAAGTGGATTTCTTTCTATGAAAAATGGCTATGAGCGAATGAAAAAGTATTTTAAATATAATGAAGCAGATTTTGAAAAGCAATAAATATAATAATTTTAATAAAATAAGTTTAAATAAGCTTAGTTACAATAGTTTCAGCATGCCCACGTATATGAGTTCTGAATTTCAAATAACAACATTCCCTCGACACATTGTAGTAAGAGTTAAAAATTCGCCGGCATAATGAGCATAGTGGAATCGTCTTTTAAGAAACGACCTTGATGACATAGAAGATATTTTTAATGGTAAGGCGCAAGAATTCTATCGAAATGTGATTCATGTAAGTTAGACACTGAATCGGAATAAGTTTTAGACTCGTTGCCGTTTTTTATTAATGGAATCTAAGAAATACGTTTCATAAAATGGGTAAAATCAATAGTTGAATACTTTGAAAGTGGACATACATTTTATTACTAGTATGTACTCCAATCGAATATTGCATAAATATCATAAAATTTTTAGCAACTGTCTGATTACAAACATTACAATGATATAAGAGTGCAATAAGTTTATTTATTTCAAGTCTACTACAAAACAAACATGTGTATGCTATAATTAAAAAGTGAGGATAGGATAATAAGTACTTATTGAGATTATAAAATTTTAAAAGAGAGTTGTTTTAAATAAGAATACACTGAAACGAAATAATTGAAAAATACATTCACTGCCTGACAGCAACACATTTTTTAATAATCAAATGAATTTTCAAAAACGCAAAAACATTTTAAATTGAAATAATTTTTTTTTTTGGCTACACTACATTTCATAATTTACTGACAATACTAAGAGGACAGTATTTCTATAACAATATTGGCAAAAGATAGTTTCTGTGTAACTAAATTTAAGGCCTACCAACATTCGTAAATTATTATTTTACAAGCAGGTGTTTCTTACTATGCAATTTAATGAAATTTAGAAGGAAGGTTTGTAATCCTAAGAGGCAGTTAAGACTTGATAGCAAAAAGTGATTGTGTTTCAGTAGAAAGACATGTCTTCACATTGCGAAGATTTAAATACTTCACTTGTAGTATGGACACGGTAAAAAATATACCTGAATATTATAATATATGTATTTATTGCCAGAATAGATTATAATTATTTTTTAAACCAAAATGAAATTACTATAAAATTCAATAACCATGGAACAATCACAAATTATAAATTACAAAAAAATCTTTTAAAATAAAAATATTATATTCAAAGGTACTTACGTACTCAACTTACCATATATGATTTTAAGCAATATGTTATTCTACTGAATACTTAATAATGCAACTGTCTGAAATCCGTAAAATTCAATATGTATTATTATTTGTGTTTCTGATTTCACGTTTTGACAGCCACGTGTAAAATTTTTAAGAGTAATATGAATGTTATACTAAATGAAATTAAGAATTATTTTTATTTTTACCATTCACTTTGTGAGATAAGCATAATGTGTCCACAATGTGAATACTTATCGTCACAATATTTATTTTTCACGAGCATCGGTTGATAGCCAATTGTTCAAACAATTGAGTACTCATGTTCTACATAATATTTTCACGCCTTATGAAATTTCTCACAATTTTAATGGTAATATATTTTATTTACTACTTCGAAATATGGATTTTAGATGAAACAAAATAAATAAAATAGTTTAGATTTACTTTTTAACCACGAATTATTTACATGCATAAAATAATAATGACGCATATTAATTTACTATTAACGTTATATTTGCTTGATACTTCCTAAGTGTGTACTTACATATTTTTCTTAGATTCGCTTGTTACTTAAATATTGGTATCAAGAACAAGTTGTCAAACGCAGTTATTTAGTCTGGAGCCAACGGCAGAGAAACATAATTTATAATATAGAGAGAATTTCACAATTTTGATCCGGCTCTTATATGATACGTCTATTGATCTTCATAAAATAGAAAGATAAAGGTTTGTGTTTTCATTAAGTAAAGTAGAAGATAGTAATCTATACATATATGTTATGATTCCCCTACAAGCTTTGCTTTCTGACAAATTCGGACGACTATTAGTCTTGACATAATATTTTACACAATCGCGGCAGTTCAGTACATATGATATTATTGTATTAAGACTATAGGCCTTGTGACTGAAGTGTCATTTAGCGAAGGAAATAAAATGTTTTGAAATTTAATATTTTACATGACACGTTTCACTTAGAGCGATTATTAGAACTTACTTTTAAAGAACGTAACATTTTTCATTGTATAATTATTTATTAAAAACTTGTGATTTTATTGACTGTATTATATTTCCGCACATTAAGACTATTTTCGTCTCGTAAAAAATATACAAAAATCAAAAAAAAAATATTCTATATTTTCAGCATTTTCTCTCTCCCTCCGAAGTGAGATATAATGAATACCATACAACTAAAAAATTATAGTTGCAGGGTTGGATTTTAATAAAGATAATGGTTATAACGTATTGCATTGCATCCATTATTGTATGACGAGTACTTTATGTTCGCCTTGCTACTAGCACTTGTATTAGAGAGCCGAGTATTACGAGTACAAATCCGTACATCAAAAGGTTTTGAAATAGCCCAACCAAGCGTGTACCGTCTGCTTTATGAAACCGACAGGAGGGGCGCGCCAAGCGCACCCGAGGGTTGAGGCACAGGAGGCAGCTCCACGTATTGTCTCATTTTATTTCTAAATAGGCTGTTAGACGCTGAAGCTAGGACTTTGACGCTCTCTCTGGCGGGTATTGTTTCTTGTACATTAACAATTCACCGCCGTAAATAAGTAAGTTCAATTTTTAATTTAATTTGAAGTTAACAAAACGTTTGCAATTCCCAAAATCCATGCATTACATAGCGTGAGCCCATTTATTCCAAAATATACGCATTATCCATTGATTTGAGTCAAATGAACCAAACGGCTTAATAATGAAAAAAATCCATATAACATACTAGAATGCACTATTTTATACATAAATGTCTTATTTATATTGTAATATAAAAATAGTTGTTAATCTTATTCATTGATTTCCGTAAAAGATATATTAATATAGTTATCGGATTTTCAAGACTATTAAAACTCGACTTAAAATATTACCCTTTACGTACTGTTTTTCATTTTTATAAAAATAATTATGTATTTGTAACTTGGTAAACGATTTTTGATTCTATCTAATGCCAATGGTACCCCGTTAATTACTAAAAACGCGTATTGATGTTAATACGAACGTTTGTTGGGTATTCGAAATGTCCAACGACTTCCGCGGAAAATGACCAGTAATGACACTAGTTTTTAAGTATCAATAAATTATAGCTGCCATCGCCTAATTGGCAATTAAGAAACGCTTTGTATATTGATTACATATTTCATCACAAACCTAATTGGAATGAAAATGTGCTAATAATCTTTTTATACTACTTGTCTCCCTGGTAGCCAAGAAGTTTCCACTAAATTTGAAAAGAATCCAAAAATGCGAGGCTGGATGCATAATGGGTTGAGAAGTTGACTGACAACCAATTTTTGTGTAATTATTTATTAAGACCTTTGTTTATATTGCGGTAATTCATATGGTTCATTTCTTGAATGACACATTCCAACTGCATATATTTATATGCTCCAGTTTCAAAGTGGGTATGGTAAAAGATAACCAGAGCAAAATTAACAACAGATTAATAGTTTGCGGCATAAAATAAAGTGGTAAAAAATATTTTTTAAGCAGACCAAGATATTCATATTAAAATTTAGTCTTTCAGAAAACTATGTAGTTCTATTATATATTCAAAAAGACAATCGTTTAGCTTCCAACATTTCGTAAAAATATAAGTAATGAGCTAGGACGAACCGTCTGCATAAATGGTACGAAATTCTTCGAGCAGAAGCATTGCCTATGATGCGCGAATCTCACAGTATTCCGCGTTGATTTCAGTTTTGAGTTGTAAAATTACTTTACCCTGGAGTCTTTCGTGTTTTGTGTGACGTTATTGATTTTCGAGTAACTCTTCCTCGTTTACTTTTCTATGTGATAATAAAAATATGCATTTAAACATATTTTTATGAAATCTTGTGAAAACTGTTTATATACAATATTATCTCGTTGAATGATATACTTTCTCACTCATGCGAACATTTATGTAATGCATTTTTTATCCAAAAATGTTACGCAATTTATAAGCAGACTTGAAAGCTGAATCGTCCCAAAAATTTTAACTATTTTTGAAGAAACCACATGAAAATTAAATATTTTTCAAATTTAATAAACTCATTATTTATTATCTCAAAAACATCACTTCGATGAGCTCTAAGACTATTTTTATATTTTTTTTTTTTCATATAAAATAATATCATTCTAAAAAATTACCGTTCTAAAAAATCAGTAGCTATGCTAATAAATGTTTTCGGAACATACATATTATTAGTATAGTAGTATTAGTAGTATTTTTAGTATACATAATAGTCGATTTATCGATTTTTATTCGTATTTTTTCGTAAAATGTGTGTTTCAATTAAAAGTGTTGAATGAAATAAATTAATATCACGGATACAAAAATCTTAAAATCGTATTCCTTCTTCGCTTATTCGAATAGACGCGATATATTATGCAGAGAAGAAATTAAGTAAAACAAAGAAAGTTTCTCGATGACATTTATTAGAATAAATAAATTTTAATATTACATACAATTGGATTATTAAATTTATAAAAAAAAATTATGTCAGCAGTACAATCAATGCTGACGATTAATATTCCCAATTCTCAAGAAAGTGCGACAACGAATGCAAATTATTACAGATATCCATATATTTTTATGATATTGACACAAAATGTCCACAAAATATCGCTGGTTTTGAAATTATATACAGGTAACTCATATAATAAATAAGCCTTTGACTTTACCCCATCTTTTATTTAATATTATATATCATCCTGTCTGTGTGTGAGTCTTTTTTTACTTAATTTATATAAAAATGTTTTCGTTTCGTATTCGCATTGTTTCGGTTCATCGATGATAAAGTATCGATTATTAATACAATATAACCTATGGTGTTGATTATATAAAAACAGAACTTCATAAAGTCAAAAATATAGAGGAAACTTTATTCATGTTAAAATTCAATAATCTCATGTCAGTGTATTATAACGTATATAATGTTATATGAATGTCATAAACTATATGGGTTATTATATCATATTATATAAAATGAACAGTTATAAAAGCTTTACATTCGACACTTTTTAACCATACTCCGAGTTTGATACAATAAATCTTTATACAATTAGTAGTTATCTTAAAGGATTTTTATTGCGATTGGTTGTCAACCAATTTCGTTTCCCATTGGAATCCAATAGGTTATTTTTTTAGAATACATTATTATTTATCTACGGGATTTGGTCGCGGATCATCTTCGATGATGAAGCATAATCGTTTACAAAATCAACTATCGAGGATAAATATAAATATACTTTTAAGCGATCTTAAAAATATACTTAATAACATTTATCTTTCATATTACAAAATCCAATGTATCCTTATTAAATGAGAAGTTTTAGGAGAATTCAGAATACACCATCATCAATTTATTCATTTAATATTATCAAAAAAAAAAAAAAACTCGGACACTATTATTCAAAAACTGTTTTTAAACAATTTTATATAATTTATTTAATGCTTTTTTTAATGGTTCTACTATATCATTGATGTTATAGTCGTGTATTTATTTTGCTTTTATTGTTTTTATGAATTTTTGCGTTATATGTAACGTTGTAAAGTCGTTAATGAGAATTTTACTTATTTTTTGTTTAATTAAAAAAAGTCTCAATACAGTCCTGTATCGCATCATAATTACGTAAGCACGCTCAAGCAAGCTCTCGGGCCATTGGTCGACTGCGCGAAAGCATTCCTGTACAGACGAGATAAAAAGTTTTAGGAGTAGACTGACATTTTGAGATACCAACACCGCGAGGAAGTAACACTTCTAATAAATTCGGGCAATCTTACATTGGTAAAACCAAATTTTATAATTTGTATTATGTACGTATAATATAATATTATCAAAAACTGTAACTTCTTACCATTCTTGCATATTCATGAATGATCTGTCAATTTTGAATGCATTTTTTTTTCAATCGTATAATAAATTATCTCCTTCTCTCTTTTTATCTTGTTTCTAATTTATGACATTTAAGCAAGTGTTAAATGGTAGTTCTTTTATAATAAACAAACAAATTACATAATTAAATAAAATATAGAAAACTTCAAACCGAGACAGAAGTTAATCTAGTAAAAATATCTAGTACCAGAACTATATTTACAATAAATGACCATTAAATAAATATCCGCGTCCGTAAGTGGAGCGTACGAATCTTTACAGTGTAAATATATCCACACCAGAAATGGAGTATATGAATTTGCAAAATCTTAAGACTATCTTGACAATTTTTTTTTTTTGAAAATTGACCACTAGGTAATCGCTCAAACAATTAGGCATCCAGTCCTACATGTTTAAATTTAAAAAATCCATTAACTACGGGCCTTGAGCCCAAAAACTCCAGCTCCGAAGCGCGTGCTCAATTCTCTCGGCCACAGTTGTAAATAATATTATATTTGAACATATTTTTTATATTTTTCAGGCACTGCAAATGCCAGCTATGATCCACATCTGAGAGGACCTTCCTTTTTAGTGGAACCATTGGGTCGACTCGAGTTTTCCAACTCTTCGGGCGGATGGGTTGACTGTTCGGCTTCAGGAATTCCACCATCTACAGTGGAATGGCAGGCAATCGATGGATCTCTGCTCTCAAACCTTAACGGCATTAGAAAAATCCATAGGTGACGTATTGTTCTTGTGATTTTGCAATATTTCTGTAACCATGTGAATCAAGATAGATCACCACAAGTCTTCCAAAAAAAGATAAGCCATGTGTATCTATCTATCTACGTTGGTGGAAAATCTGACCAGATGTAATCTATTACGTGGTTTGGTTATAAGCCATTTGCTCAATATATAAATATTCATTGAACTAATAATGTATTTATTTCGAACTAGATATTTTTAGACAAGAATCCTTGCTGTCTCACTAGAAAAGAGATATAGAACTAGTAATATTTTTTTCCATGAAGTCTACATATTATAATATAATGTAAAGTCCCTATACCAATAGCATTAATCATCCTATAAGCCAGTTTCTGGGGATCAAAAATGTACGAAAACGAATATTAATTCTGGGTAAAGGTTTTATGTTTTTAATCGGTTCAGGTATACCCCAGTATGATTATCCTAAGTTTTCCCCTTCCACCGAGGTGAGCTTAGGTAGATAAAAGTAGCCAAAAATGGGGCGTTTTTTAATTTTTACCAAAAAATTCCAAAACGACGCATCAAATCAAAAACTTTGTTCAGTAATTAGTTATAGAACGTAAAATTACACATAAAATGAGTACCAACATGATGTATTTTGGTGCAGTAGTATACGTACCAACTCACTTCAAAATTATCTAAATTATCGTTATCCTGAAATTATGAATTCGTTAAATCAAAATTCTGGTTTATTCGTATTGTATTCACGTTTGTTTGGGACAGCAAAAAATATTCATTATCCTGGAAAATTCGTTATAAAGATATTTTACCCGTACTATTATTAATAGTAATACGGGCTTTTTCTAACAAATAACTATATAAGATTATTTGAGGGCAATATCTCGCTAGGATTCTGATATTTTCAAAAACATCGTAGCATCCAAAGAGTTAATAAAATATTATCATAAAAAAATTATATGAATTTTATAAATATCATTTATATAATGATTAAATAAATTTCTTTCTTATTCCATTTTTTATCACGTAGATAGTATTTGGATGAATATTAAATTCGTAATGCGGTTTTTGCCTTATTGGTAACTTTTGTCATGAACATCCTGGTTACAGTTTTACAACGTTTTCTCACATTTGCAGAAATGGAACACTTGTCCTCACGCCATTTCCACCATCAGCATTTCGTCAAGATGTCCACAGTACTACGGTGAGATGTGTGGCTTCCAATTCTGTTGGTAGGATCGTGTCTAGAGATGTCCAGATACGAGCTGGTAAGTCATCAAGTATTTCAATTATTAAAAATACTAATAAATAATTTTAAAAATCCATAAAAAATCTAACACGAAATAAAAATGAGACATAATCAAAACTTAGATAAACTAAAGTACGACCATTTCAATCCAATAAAGACTATGTAATTGAAATACTACATGTGCGTTTTGTATCACCCAGCTTCTATAGTATCGAAAATTAAATAATGAATGTTATACAGCGTTTTTTTTAAACTATTTTAATATTCAATGACTTTTGAGACATCGGACATAAAAATAATCTTAAACGGAGGATAATAGAAATTTACTGTTTCAAATACCAAGATGATTTAACTTATCTCAGAGCTGTTGTTATTTGTTTGGTAAAATAAAGCTATATATTTTCATATTTGTTTCTGCATCTAAATAAAATGATCTAATCAATTCCATATACTACTTCAAATGGCGTGTGATTTTCATTGAACATTTCAATGAAATCTATTCTTTGTAAGTTTTCTATCTTTTCATAATGTCAATTATTTATTCATACAATCAATATAATCCCAAATAAACCTATTTTAACGATAAAATAGCAATATAGTAAACATTTAAACCAATAATATAATATGATTATAAAATGTGTTTAATTTTGAACAAATGATTTTCTTTTGCTATTCACAATAGCTTGCGCAACAGTGAAGTCAAAGGTAATAAGTGAGTGCCTGACATTTGTGAACGTCAACTTTGACGTAACCCTAATTGATATTGCATTATCTTCAATGTATGAAAAATGGTAAAATACACCCAAAAAAAACATATTTAGATTTTTTCGCAAGAAAAGAATCTTTCTAGAAAAGTACTCTAGTTTCTAGTACTCAAGAAAAATATCTTGAAAATCGAGATAAACTTTTACCACCCTCTTTTAGTAATACTTGAATCTCACCAGCAATACAATGTACAGATGTATAATGGGCGTAACTAACGTTAAATATGCATTTGGTTAAAGCGTTACCGACATTGTAAAGACCCAAATATTAGTTCGATATTATATATTCGATAAGATTCCACCTTTTCGTTTTTTTAGTTAATTTAGTATTAAAAATATACCTCTCCGATATTTGTTTTTATAATTCAGTTTAAAACACTTAAATAGACAAAATCGAGGAACGTTTATATTTTTATATAAATATTAAATATGTATTAACATAATAAAAAATATCTTTCAAACGTACATTTAAACTTATTTAATAATTAATATTTTACAATATAAAGAAAATAACGTGCATACAAAAATCTTTTATTTTATACGAAAAAACATATTAGTTCCAAAATAGTAAATGTTAAAAACCGTACGAAAAAGAAAATTGTATTAAAAAATACTTTAACTCCTCGTATAGCAAATATTTTTTCTTCGATTTTCATTTATATTTTCCAGGTCAGTTGCTCTTGTTGATGGTCAATTGATTCGATTCAGTTGTTTCCTGGTGTAATTTCAAAATATGCTTTCTGTATTATGATAAATATTACTACGTTATTTATCACGTTTTTGACCGTATTCGATGATATAGATCGATAAGTACTAAAAATATTATACGAATCATTGAATATATATTATAGACATAGTTTGACAATGTTAATTTATAAATTTATTTAAATACGAATATATATCATTTGACGATGCAACCAAACGCTCTATTTGATCGCAGTCAATTTGCTTAAGGTGATCTTTGGCTATTTTTTATGCTATGCCGTCTTTCAAATTCATGATATATATGTTTTGCATTTAGTTGAAAACGAGACAGGTGTGTAACCATTTTTTTTCTTTAACTTGCTTCATCAAGTAAAATGCTTAAATTCGATGATTCTGAGCTGTCATTTGGCTGACTGTGACACTAACTAGCCCACTTATCGGCCGCCTATATTTTTGATGCTTTTGCGCGAAATTGCTTGAATAAATAAACACTAGCCTTGCGGTGTTCTGTTATATAAATTCAGCATTTTTTTTTAAATTCTACAAATTTTTGGTCACATATGCTTTTCACCTAAAATGCACCGTAATGCTGTTAACATCATATTGTTCACAGTAACAAGGACAAATTTTATTTGCTCAGAAAATGACACACCAAAAAAAAAATGGGAATGCTCAAGCTTCGATTTAATCTATCAATAATAAATGAAAAATTATATATTCATAAACAATAATTCTTTATTCATCTGATCGTAAAAAAAGATAACGTTTTATACATACTTTAATAATAATTGGATTATAATTTAAATAAAAAAGCGTTTAATTTCCTTGGAAACAACGCTTTGGCTCGGGAAAGACGGAAATTCTTTGAGAAAACTTAAGTAGATTTTGAGGCAGCAATTTGGATGTGTTGCTATTTAATGGCTGTGACTGAAAAGAACTTGCACGTTTATGTTTTTCTTATATGGCATCTTCTTTATTTTAACTTACTTTCTTAAGCTTTAATTCTACACTTTTTTTCACATTAACATAATAATCTAGTTATATTCAAGATTTTTTGAAATGTGGGAAATATAAACTAATGATGATAAATTTATAAATTGTTAGTTGTTGTATTAATTATATGTAATATAATTTAAATTTAATACCGGTATATATCACTTAAATAAAAATATATCTCCGGTCGCCTAGAGGTTAGCATGCGCGCCTCACGTCCGTATATTGCGAGTTCAATTTCCACATCTTATGGATTTTTGACAAATTCAAAAATGCACGACTGTTTATCGGACTGAGATATTGTCTGACTAGCAATTCTCATGAAAATAATCTGTCACTAAATAAAAGTCTTCACATTGCAAAGATTCACTTTCGGGTTGTATATCTTGACACTGTGTAGATCTATATCGAATGTAGAAAGAAAAAAGGACATAACCCTCAGTTTTCTTTAAAAGAGCTTTTTTAGATAATCACAAAGTTTACAACTTAATACACATTGTATGAAAAATATGCAATGTGCGAATGCCAAATTGGTATCTAAATTAAGTTTGAAGAAAGAATGGTACTTCTACAACTTAAATTTCATTAGTTTTTCTTAAATAAGTCATTAAATTAATCTCAAACTGGGTAAATCAACCACCAGTTTTAGTCTTTGTGCACATTATGCCCATATCGTCGTATTACTGGCAAAATATGTTAAAGTGAAAAGGTGAGTTTTGAAATAATCAAGTTTTAATGTTTTAGGCTCTGAAAGTTTAAAAAATATGGCATTCAAAAGATGCCACAATATGATCTTTCCATATAAATGAAATTTTGTCTATGCATCTGTGTATGAATATTTTGTAGGAGTAGTAGCAGTATTATAAAAGATTTCATTTCTACTAGTTATATTATACAGATCTTACATACATGAAATAATTTTTCTATGTTCTTGAAGATATTATGGTCATTTTATTATGTTTCACAATATCAGTTATATTAAAAACTCATTTTCTGGGACTTCTGCTGTGTAATAAAAATATAATGTGTTTGAAAAAAGAAGTTATTAGGAACTGGAATAATTGCCACTTACATACAATCGCTTTAATTGAATAAAAACCAGAAGCCTCTTATTTATTTATTTTTTAGTACTCGGCATCTTTATTGGCTCAAGATTAACATACAGTAAATAGACTAAATCTTGAATTACATTACAAACAACTCCTCACCATAAATAGTCGAGACTACCATAACTCTTGTCACCGACTACGTAACTTGAGAATGGACCTGGTATACCATTAGCAGAGACAAGATATAATACTTAGCGGCAGCTACCTAGACATACACTGTAAGTAAATATGTCATAACAAAGTGATAAAATTGAAAACGATTTATAACTTCTGACAACATTACGCCATCACTTAATACGACCTATAAAACAAAAACCTTTTACTGCTCTTTCAAAACCAGAAATTTATTAATTAATTTAAATTGCCTAGCATGAAATTGCAAAGAATTTCCCATTAAATACATAAGAGTAGTCGTTTTTTTATGTGTTCTTTTTTCGATCAAAAGAAATATTTTAAACAACAAAATTTTATACAAATTTAGAGAATATGTTCGAAGTCATAGAAAGAGACCAATTTGTTTAATACAGCGATTATTTCACATTAAATTAAATATATTTTATTCACATCGTATTACAATTATATTACCGAATTAAATATTTAAGATTATTTAATTTTTTTTTCAATTTTCAATTTCGATAGATATTTGTTTGATAACAGTTAAACATTATCCATGAATTTATTTTCAATATACGGGATTTTTCTTTTCCATTATTTTACCGCAATCACGATATTAGATACACTCCTGAAATCAAAATAATATTAAGCTTTTCGGAATTTAATAGGAATTTACATCTAACGAACTCAATTTACAAAGTTTGTAAAAATAAATATTATTTCAAAAGATTCTATGGATTAAGTGGAAAATGTAACGAACAAATAATACTTCACTTAAATCAAGTTACAGGCTATGCTTCATCTTATGCAAACACAACAAGCACTTCACTTTGTTTGGTTTGGATAATTACTCAATATCATATAGCTGGATCGACCTACTGCTGACTGATATTGGGTTACTAGGTATTCGCGTAGAATTTAATTATGTAATGAATTCGAAACAAGTGTACCATTCAAACTATAATAGGAACACTAAACATTTGTTTGAAAAACTCTAGTAATAGGTTATATTAGGTAATATTATTTTGTGTTTTGATCTTTTCGTTTTATCGGTATTTGTAAAGTTTTGGCAGTGGACATTAAACACTGAATAAACCCATATCTTTCTCTTTGCGAACCGATTCGCTTGGATTACTTAAATTAACTGATCTTTAGTAGGTAGATAATCTTTGACGTAGTTTATACCGTGACTGCTATCGATCCATTGCTTAATGATTATATATAACATTATAACTAATTATATTTTATATTAATGTAATAATATTTCATTAAATTACTGACATTGGAATGATATGAACAAGTGGTTGTCTATATTGTAATACATGTATAATAAAAAAATAGTAAAATATAAATAACGTTTTTTGAACACACTTTTGTTGTAATATCCAAAGTCTTTTCAATTTTATCTTGGCTTTCAGCAAAGTAAGTGTGTTTTTTACTGTCCTCAGAAAGTAACGTGTGTGTATTGTATACAAGCTGTAAATCAAATCGTATGGTCCTCCTCATTCACAGCGAAATGTCCCATAAAATATATCTTTCATCTTATTCCTCAAGTCTGGACCTGTTCATGACATAAAAGCGAGCCAAAGTTGGAACATTAAATAATAATCGTAGAATAACCAACTATTTTTCACAGAGTTATGATATTTATGTAACGCGAATTAATTTAGTTGGTAAAATTATAATAAATTTTTCCATGCGTTCAAAAACAGTGCATTTTCAATTGCAATACTGTTTATTATAAAGACTTAACTCTTTATTTTACTGAAGAGTAAAAAAAACAATCAAGACTGCTGCTAAATCAATATTTTTCCATTTCTCTGGAGAAGTGGTTTTTGTTACTAAAAATGCTATCGTTGAATCGACAGTCGCTTCTTTTTCAACAGACATGGAAAAAATCTTTCAAATAATATAATATTCTGACCATCAACCAACTTAAAATAAAACGCTTGACAGGCCAGGTGCTGGCTTAAAAAGTTTATCAAATACGGGGCATTTAGTTGCCAAAGGCTCTCATGAGTTTTAGAAAATATGTTTTACGTGTGTCACTATGGTTAACATTAATATCAACAAGTAAAAAGTTCTTATGTAATTACTTAGGTCACACTAAAAGTTTTGCACTCTTTTTCACTGATAAATATTTTTATTTCGATGGTATATTTTTTAATATGGAATTATATTTATGGAGTGTAGTAGTTTTTGGCGAGAAATCTTTTGTCAAATTTTTATGATTAGTCGAAGTCCACATTTCGCACTGAAAATAGATTTATCGCGAAAAGATTTTTTACCATTTTAAAAGTTATCTTTCTCCGTAAGAGTGTAGTGTTTGCCCTCAAAATATTTTTCGGGTCTAAGCACCATATTTGAGCATATTGTGGCGATGGTACGTTGAATTTAATCGCGCTCTTGTTTCAGTCCATGATAAGATTCGTGAAAGTCGTATGACAACTGCGGTCAATAAAAATGTGGCCACTGTCAAGCAACCGATTGAAGAAAACTAGCGGATCTCTTGTGACAAAATTTTTGGAATTTAAATAATAGTATGAATCCAATTTTAAGGATTTTGCGCGAACATTTAAAAGTCATGAAGCTTTGTTCCACTGTATTCCTCACAAACTCATATCAGACCAGAAACGAGTTCATGAATAACGGTCCAGTGAATTAGTTCTCGAAGGTAAAAACTGACCGACTAAAATAAAAAAAAATTCTTTAACGAATTATATCTAAACTGGTCCCCTAGAAAAACAAATATTAGCCAATATTGAGTGGTGCACGGCCATTTTTCTGCCCAATGTTTTCGAATAAGTTTGCGAGAAGCCGCATCCTTTTGCACCACGACAATGCTTCCTCTCATACCACGAGCCAGATAGAGGCATTTTTACTCTAATAACTGATATTATAAACGATGACGTATCCTAGTCTAACGGTGAAATCGTTAAACAAATCATATTTAATAATATTAGATATAGTAGAAAGAAATCAATTATTTTAATTTTTGTACGTAAAATATAATTTTCTGTGTAAATTATGATTTTTTCCTATCTTTCCCCCAAAATTTCGATTTCTATTTTGTAAAAACTTTCCAGTTCAGAATTAAAACAACTATAAGTCATTTTCCACTTTACTCGTACAACTGATTTTTTCTTTTAGTGATTGTTCGATTGACTCGAAAACGTGTCAGTATAATGAAACAAAATCTGGTGAATACGCAAAATGCCTAAGATTTCCTTATTCATCGCTTTTAATTTTTTCACTTGTAACTATTTCATTACGCTGGTGGGCGTTTTCATGCAAAATAGTAATTCTTTTTCAATTAGCCAAATTCGGACTTTTTTCAACTTTTCGCTACTTACTTTCGTTGTGAACAAAAAATCTTCTAATTGTTACACTAAAATATGAAAAACTGGCGGATGGCCGTAGTTCACCGACTCCTGTATTAGATCAAATACTTTTCAGTTCTTATTTTGAGACTATAACACTTAAAATTTGAACGTGTCCTTGATTAAGAACGATGTATGATAATATTAGAACGTTTTGATACCAATGATTCCACAATTCATTATTATGGTACAAAGACTTCGCTCAATGTTGTGCTCACTAACCACATTCAAAGCTCTATTCTCACTATGCTCGTGGTTAGTCGAATCACGAGTGGTTAGTGATTTTGTAAATCCCACTTAATGTTCTAAAAGAAAAGTTGCCGAAAACAGTAAATTATTGGTAATTTATCAAGATGAATAGAGTATATAATAAAAATTAAAAACCAATACGTTCGTCCAAAATTTTACCGCGGTAATTGTTTCAACCGGTTTTAATAAATTCATAGTAAAGTTCATTTTCAGATCCCACTAAATGCACAAAAACCTTTCAATGTGTCATTTCGGGCTTAAATGTTGCGAAATATCCATTTTTCATTCTCCGTCAAAATTAGCGGCAAAAAAGCGAGCCTGCCGCCTTAAAAGAAGAGATTCACACTTGTTCTTCCGCCTGAATTTTTTGCCTTACGATAGTTCATGCGGCATGCAAATTCGCATTGTGTTTGCTCTACCGAACCGATTAAGTGTTTCCACTTTATAGATCATGGAGATTTACTATTAAATGATAATTTCTTTATTCACTGCCGATAATGCAATGCACCAAGCTTTTCACCAGGTAATCGTTAACATTTCGAGTTCTGATTTAAGGGTGTACTTTAATCGATTTTAATCGCTGCAACAAAATTTGACATCTGTTTCCTACCATTCATCCGCCTCGTCTTTACACCTGGTTTTAATCAGGAGTATCTTGTAGGTCTGATATCGAGAAGCAATCTACTTTATTCGACGGGAGTGTTCCAGGAGTAAATATAAATTGCCAAAGACTTAAGTTGCCACGAACTAAAGTATGCTGAACCATAGCCCATATAGTTCAATAATTGACTTCGGACGCTTTATGGCAGTTAACTCTTGATCGAAAAAGAACAGCATAGAATGTTGGATGTGTTCTTCCTAAACCTCAGGCTTAGAAAATGTACCCTTGAATAGTATAACATACAAAATAAGGTTAAAAAACAACACTGTAAAGAAAAAAAACCCATGAAGATGTTTACACCACTGCGTCCAGGCACAATCTCGGCCCAAAAACGGCATGTAATAATAATGGATTTCACTGCATCGAAAATTATACGAGTATTATCAAATTTTGATAAAAAAATATCATTATTACCTCTGTAATGTTTGTAAGCCACGGCTACAATACTAAAAATCTTACATATAAATTTTCACCGCAATTAAAATTTTACATTCAGGTTAATAGTTACTAATCAACATTTCACCCTTGAATAGCTGACTCAACTTCGTGACATCCCACTTTGCACGGCGTTACGTACATAAGAGATGCATCGTTTAGATAGGTCTGAAGTGCACACTATTTTCTCGCACCGACGCCTGATAAGAAAGCTTCCTTTATTTATTCTCGGCATAACGTCTCCCTGAGAATTTCACGGCAGCAATGCTGACTCATTTCGATATGAATACATTGTATTATACATTGCTAGTATTATGCATGCAATTAAAACCTTCAGTCACACTGTACATTGAACTGTCGTATTTTATATCACAGTATATTATTATATCATTCGTAAAATAAGTAATATAACTTTATTTATAGACAAAGTATATTATATTGTATTTAAATAATAATAGTATAAATGTTTACGTATACAATAAATCGTTGATAAAAAAAACGTTTTTTCGTTGAGATCTCAACGGTTTAAAGATTTTCCTTCTACTGTCATATCCGCTCCCTATACGGAGCATATGGCTACCACGTGGCATGTACCCGCTGGTCTTCCAGGACGCCGGAAACCCACCAGTCGGAAACATTATTCAGGCTTTCTGGAGGCATACGTAATACGTGCCCCAGCCAGCTCCAGCGCCGCATGGCTTGGTGACAGGGAGGCGACCCATCCTCTGCCTTATCTCCGCGTTCTTGATGATGTCATTCCACTTTACATCCAGTATCCGAGGCAGGATTTTATTGACTCAATCCCAGCTAAAAACTTGCGTGACCCAGAAAAATTTCGGGTGTGTATAAATAAACCCAACATTAAACAGGGCGTTTTTTATACTGGTTTCTTAGACTAATATATTCCTAATGTGTGAGTTACAAATGTAACTTATTCCGAGTGTCACATACATAAGTAGCTTATTCCAAATGAAAAATGAGAAAATACTGTTTATAACCCAGTTTTTAGTATTGACATATCCACCTCAGAGTGTAAGATTCAATTTGACCCAAATATAACAAAAAATTTCTCTAATATTTAAATATATATATGTCTAATATTTCAGTTTTTGTCGTTTGCCAAAAAAATTTTGAAGTGAAATAAGTTCATTTCAGAAATATCTTCCTCATATAAGACTTGATAATGATATAAGAGATATATTTTACAAATTTCAATACCGTGCCTCCCCTGTTATTTTAGGTCTCGCCTTGTAAAACAAATAATACGTATTTTCAATACATTTATTGTTATTATTTATTAAAACATGTTTTCTAGTAAAAAAATAAATTTCCTTGATAGCGTAGTTGGTGGCGTGTGCGCCTATCAATGCGAGGAATGCGGGTTCGATTCCCCATCTGTCGGATTTTTAAAATCCAAAAAATGCAGTCCTGAATAACCATTTGGTTGAGCAACTGTCTGACAAACAATTCTCGTGAAAAATAACCCGTCAAGACGTGTTCACATTGCGGAGATCCATACACTCCACTTTCGGAGTGGATATCTTCACACTGTGTGCTCTACTTTTGGAGCAAAGATGGTATAATAATAAAATTAGTAATTTTCTCTTCATACGAAAGATAATTACCATTATAATAATTTAATAATATAGATTATATCATTTAAAAATGAAATCGTTACTAAAGTATCTAATTATTTATTTTAACAGAATACTGGTTTAAAGTAAAAATCCATTATAGATAATTCTAAGCACTTAAAAGCACAACGGATATTTTATTATTATATTATTTATTATTATTTTATTATTTTATTATTTTATTCATATTTTGCGCAGCAAATAATATAGATAAAAATACTATTGTATATGTTGCTCTTACATTTACTCGTATTTTCCTTTTATCATTTTTCGAGCGAAAAATATACTCCACGTAATTTCAAACAATGAAAGCAACTTTCCATCGAACCAACGTCATACAAAAGGGGAGTCAGAGCAAAATCGAATGGAGCTCGGTTTCTCTTCGATGATTTGATTTGATTCTGTGATATTTCTATTGATTCTGATATTATATCAACTAAAATTATATTTATTTAGGTATTTCTGTGAATACACTATTCTATAATAGTTGTAGCATTTAATTGAAATATTTTCTAAAATAATAATCTTGTCAAACTTATTTGTAACCAAACTTGAACATATCATTTGTGTTCGATTTAATTATTTTGTTTCGAATACTGCACTTAAATGTTGATTATAATAACTTCGTTATTAAATGATTATTTTGCGAAACTGTTGAAAGATTGATTTTAAGATATTCTAAATAGACAGCTAAAATTTAAATTATATACATTTACAAACTTCAATAAAATTAATAGAAGGCCATTTGGCATGTATTGTAAATTGACTGTCGAGTGACTGGTTATTAATTATTGATTGGGAAAATTTCTCAGTTCAATAAATTTTTCATTGAATGCATTAGTGTCATATAGCAATATTTTTCATTTTGAGTTTATGAAATAAAATTAATTTTTTTCAACACTGTTTCTTAACCAACAAATTTTAACCCCGATTTCGAAATCATGACGATTTATGCTTATGATATTATAGCAAAAGACATATTTACGATAAAACTGAAATATGTGTTATTTTCTGTCTATCTTAAGTCTGCTTGATAATTTGTGCTAACTGTAGAAGGTATTCGTGCAATAACGCACCTTCCAAAACAGATTTGGAGACTACTGTAGGAGACGACGATGACATCAATACATAGAATAGTATTATTAGTCCATAATTGAACGAATTTAAGTAATAAAAACTTTACCATAAATTATACCTGAATCGTATGTTTATTGTTACCCAGCAACTGGCCTACAGGTAATAAAACTATTAAATATAATATATTGTAATTACATATTAGGGTTCTAAAAACAATGACGGCAGTCTCCATGTTTTGTTGAAAACGAGTTAGATATGTCATCGTGTAATTCTGGAAATTCCGCATGTGTTAGTGAGATAAATTCAAAAAAAATAAGGCTCTAATATGTAAATTTTTATAGAGTAAAGAACGGCGGCAGTTATTAAGCGGACCAATCATCTCGCTCTATTTAGACTGGTTCCAATTTCACATCCATTCCATCCAATCACATTTCATGCAATGATCGAACAAGTATTGCATATTGGGCGTGTTATGCATAAATGGGAAAGAAAGGTGGCAGTTTCTATAATTGACTCGATGGTTGCCAGAGACGAGATATCTCGGCAGTACTTTTGGTGGCGTATTCTTGCGCCGTATTGACATGTGTTGACAATCTGGCATAAACGGAATACGCATTGACATCTGTTTAAGTTATCCAGAAATATTTTATCAAGTTTCCAAATGA
>JAGVSQ010000758.1:0-34900 GCA_022683975.1 Rhyacophila evoluta
GTCGCTAACAGTGATCTCACATATGGAAGTTTACCAGTTTTAAATAATTCAGAAGATATTTTACTATTGAAACACCAAACGTAAACCAAATTATCATGTTGCATATCGTTAAGTTTTTTTAGCATGCTTTAAGCTCACATTTTTGTATATTTAGTTTTTGAAAACTACGCGGCCAATACAAAAAGTACAGGTATAACAAATTAAAACTAAGTCACTCTGTTAACACATATGAATAATAGGTTTTTCCAATGAATTTATTAAATGATATTACATTAATTTTACGAGAATTTGTATATAAATTTGATATTACAATTATATGAAAGAGAAACACTCATAATACTAACGCACAGATATATACTATACATAAATGTACTTTTTTGAGTGTACACATATTAATTCAAACTGTCAGATTAAGTGTGCATCATTTTTTTTTAAATTTCATATTTGTGTGTCTGATAATATTTACCATAATATCTTTCCATTGTCCAAATGGTATACTTGCGTACTCTGGTGTTAAAATTTAGGTCTTACAGGTATTTAACAATCCAAAGATGGGATAGATACCGAATGCGTTGAGTAATTAGGTGATAAACAATTCTCTTGAAAAAAAAGGTGATGAAAAGTCTTATCACTGTAGATATCCTCCATATTTGGAGAGAACCAGCAATAAAATTTATTTACTTTTCATGTTTACTTACTGCATGACAAATTTGATCTACGATTTGGGTAACCATAATAAGGTATTGAAAAAATTTAGAGGAATATCTCATAGTAAATAAATAATAATAAACAATACTGCTGACTACCCGCAGAAACATATATATATACACGGTGGTAACATACAACCTTCGTGTATGGTAGACATTTAAAACTAAATAAATATTGTTACAGAAATATTTATTGATTTCTAGCATACTTATCTGTGTACAGTATGACTTTGTATTTTCAGTGTGATATGCCGTTCAAATAAATACTTTGGACACTCCATCTAGCAAAGCAAATTAATTTTCAGTTTCTATCCTCGCCTTATCAGATTGCTGGGTATTACTTTTTTGGTACGATTTTATCTTTTTCTCCATGCTGTCATTCCATATTAGTTCATATATAAAGCGGAGAATTTTTCTTTCGCAAATGTTTAGTTGATCATCTCTTAGTGTCTAGCTTTTAATGCGTAATTTAGTTGAATAACTAGATTTATAAATTATTAAAATATTATTTTTTTATGATACAGTAAGATATGGCGAGTTATTTACACATATCATAGACTAAAAAAATTAAACTGTTCTGTGTGACTAAATGAAGAGTTTAATTTTGATGTAAATATTTCGTGTTTGTTTTATTTATTGAACTTTATTTTCGTATAGATTATAATTCGAATAATAAAAGTTTTGTAGACATGTCTAGGCTTATATGTTATTACATTATAAATTCATTTTCTATATCAGTATGATATGGGTCTGGCAGTAGATAGTAACGTTAAAAAGGATTATGAATTCTTAATCAATCCATTATAATATCACTTATAGTTGACGCATACCTCACTTCACCTAGACGATTTACATATTTAATCTATATTTTTCATGATATCGTTTCTCTATACAGTGTGCTTAAAAAAATATTGCCTATTTTAATCAAATAAAATATTATTTAAATAAATAACTAAAATCATAGGCCGTAGCCGAGAGGTGAGCGCGTACGCTTTGAAGACAAAGATTGCAATAAATGTCTTTATAATGTAGAGATCTACATTTTCTTTTTCTGTATTTGCCACTTTCATTCGCTCTATTGAGGCTCATATGCTTCACTTTCAAGACGGATATAGTGTGGTGTAAATAATAAAAAAATAAGAATGTTTTTTACATCGCGTAATCAAATGACGTCGCAAATTGCGTACGAAGCTAAAAAATTGCTATCGTCATTAATTTGGGTTAAAAATTATAGTTTACATATTAAATATAAATAGTACAATTAGCCACACAGTCTGTGCTTTTTTCTTAAATATGCTTATAACTAAATACGTTACAATGTGATAATAAGCCATTCATTTCCTTTTTATTAATAATATTTAATTATCGCATTATATTATATTACAAGAAATACATTGAATAATGAAATAAAAGTTTTTTTGATTTAATAAAAATTTATTACACAATACACGTTCGAGATCACTACTATTATTGCCTGGCATGAACCTATAAAGATATATTTTTTTAAATAATCTGATATTATCTGTGCGTTAGTAACATTATTAACTTAGTTTTGATACTTGGCTTATTTCTTATTTGTACTATGATGTGATATAAAAGTATATTGTAAAATAATATGATAACGGTTAACAGGATTTCTTTAGAAAAATTTTAAATACGAATCTTAAGATTTAGCAGTTTCTTCAGTTGAGATATTGATAAGTGATTATGTTATTCTATAATAATAGTGATTAATAATATAGGATATTTATATTTTTGCTTAAACTATAATATTTATTATAATATTATGTTAGCATTACACTAAAAGATACAATCATTCACGAAATTGATCGTACAATTATTAAATATCCCAATAATAGTTTTTTTCTTTCAATTTTACTTATCATTTAGAGTAATTTAATATTTTCATCAATTTCAGTCTATCACTAAATTATTAAGGATGTACATACAATATTATATTTTTACACAAATTACTTATCAGTGTGATTTTTTTAGTTACAATTATCTTAAAATATAAAAAAAACTTGTACATTAATAGCTTTCAGAATGCTTTTGGAAAGTTCAGGTAGTTTTATATTAAAATTAAGATTTTTGAAACCATCAGTTCATATGTATTATGGTATATATATATACCAAACATCTCGACGCCAAAGTATAAAGATTTTATGTTTCATTTAAAAAATCTGTCAAAAATTTCTCAACCCAATATGCATGTGGTCTCTCTATTAGCCTAAAGGTAATGCGCGCCTTGCATTCAGAGAATGATGGTTCAATTCCCGTATCTCCTGGGTTTTTAAAAACCTGAAAATGCATGACTGCATGCCCATTGGATTGAACAATTGTCTTTAATATATTGTATTACTGAAATTATTTTATATTGTACATCTTTAATGAATGTAAATAATTTACAATATCTTATAGTAAGTAATTTATATCTTTTATGCAAGTAAAATATTTTTTTTTGTTATCTATGCAATATACTTTAATTAATTAACGAAGCAAATATACAATTTCATTTCGTAGGTAATATGTAAATTAGTTCAAGTTCCATTTGCGTTCGTGTATTCATTGTACTGTGCTAAACTAAGCAACAGAGTTTATTAGAACCTTTTGTCATAAGAAATCCAGGGGCCGGCTAGTTAGAATATGTACAAAGAGCCAGTTATTTAAAGGGAGATATTTACATTTCAAAGTTTCGCTGTCATTGCGGCCAACTTGACACTGAGTGGTCAAATGTAGTTTGCATATTTTCAGCGGCTTCTACGAAACTTTCGTTCAAACTCAGCTTCCTTTTATGCAAATTACTTGCGCGCCATACACCTTTTGATGTCATGTTATATAAATTTTGTGTACACATATAAATAAAATTATCCGTTAGCTATTTTGGAAGGAAATTTTATGAACTATTTACGGCCAAAAATTTTACTAACAAAACGCATGATAAAATACAATATTCAAACACACTTATTTATGATCGCATCTTTGTCATTAATTCATATTATTTATGCCAGAAGGTAAACTCTACATTAACTTCTTATTTTTTTCTATTTTTAGGCAAATCAAAAGCTATTTTATTATTTACACAAAAACTTTAAAATGTGATATTTACGCCTCCTGATGAATCCTGATCAATTAATATTATTTTTATAAACATTTATTGATATGATACGTTTTATGTTTAAATAGTAGAATTTAACTTATTTAAGATTTTAAGTCGAATACAAAGTACTGAAATTAATTTAGTACGCATTTCAATGGTATGTGCCATTTGAAACACATGCTAAATAATGATTGAAATTTAACGTTAAGCTACGTCATAAAAATAATATACGAATACAATAACACATTGTGATATTTTTCTTGCTCATTTGTACATTTACCTTAATTTATTGTTCTACAAGTCAGGACTTTCGAAATTATAATATGTATAATGTTATATTACATACACAATAATTAGATTGCAGCAATGTAAGCTTCTGTTTATTAAAAAATAACCTGTACGTTACTAACAATTCTATGATATTTGACCAAAATCTCTGTTTGTTTAGGCTGACCATACGTCTTTGCGGCAAAATGAGTCATAAGATAGAAAAACGAAAACCGAATTTTACTATATTTTTATCTGATAATTATAATGTATTCATAATCAAATAACCTATGTCTATACCATGTAATAATACATCAGTTTCCGAACAAAAAAATATTTAGATATACAAAAAGGCTGTATTTCATCGAAGTTTTGCCGAAAATATTTATCAAGGTAATTATATAAAACTCTTTATACTTCATGATACAAAATGTTCCTCGGTATCTTAGCATATTTTTTCAGTAGTTATTTTATTTTTTAATTGAGAAATAGTAAATTTCTTAAGATTAGCACCACCACAAAGACTTTTTTCGAATTAAAAGTACTGCACTTTTTTCTCAAATAGGTGGTCCACATATTTTTATTTCTATTTCATTTATGCATTGTTCAACATCAAAGTAAAATTAAAAGCATGTTACACGTCCGAAAATGAAGCATTTAAACGTACTAGGTATAAAAAAGCACACTCCTAAAAATGGAGTGTGTATGAATATCTACAATGGAAAGACGTGTCTTGGCAATTTTTTTTCACGAGAATTAGTAATCGACCAATTGCTCAAACAATTAGGAATTCAGTTCTGAATTTTTGATTTTTTTCAATCCATTATTTGTGAGAATCAAACCAGCAACCTCAGGTTCTTAATCATGGATGCTGATCTCTTGGCCACCGGGAGGACAAATGTTTATCTTTATAAAACACCGATGATAAAACCATATTTTTCTATAAAAATAATAGCCATTCGCGCATTACCGTTTAAAATAGGATAAATGGTCAGCGTACCTTTTCTGTATCTTCTGTGTGTAGTTATGTTCATAATTTACGAGTATACCAGAGTGCAAAACTGATTTCTATTCCAAGCACAACTGCGCAGTGCCTTGATTGCCCAGTAGGTGTTTGTTTAAATACCGCCATAGATTTAGGTCAGGTCAGGTGGAATCTAATACTTGCTGACAAAATTCTATTCGCATCCTTATCCACCGATGAGTAAATAATATTATATAGGTAACGTGCCGGGAGCGATTGTTTTGTTTATTTAGTTGGCTTCAGTTTGCTTTGTTGTTTTTGTTCCGATGTGAAAAGCTTATTGATTTTATCAAATATCTGCTAAATTTTGCCAGAGAATGCATAAATTATGCCTGCCGAAATATTAAGACACGAGACTACGTGATTGTAAATAAATTTCAGTATTTATACCACTCCTTACGATAAGTCTTTAAACTTTTAAGTTATTAAATGAAAACATACACATTTAAAACAGATTATCTTTGGATATTTATGGGGATCATTTGGATTATACAATTTTCCCGAAATATTTGAAACACTTGACAGATAAAATAATTATGAATAAGTTTTAAACGATCGCTTATTGGAAAAAAACTTGACATTCAAATAGTTGACATTTTAGTAAGTAAACTATGAATTAAACGAATTTGTGTTTATTTATTAATGATTTTACACATATG
This sequence comes from Rhyacophila evoluta, assembly GCA_022683975.1. NCBI lineage: Eukaryota > Metazoa > Arthropoda > Insecta > Trichoptera > Rhyacophilidae > Rhyacophila > Rhyacophila evoluta. The sequence goes on from JAGVSQ010000758.1 coordinate 5,758, forward strand.
AGCAAAAAATATTGAGAAAATGGGATTTTAACGGGAATTATTTACCTATTCTAAAACTGGGTGTATTTTGAGTCAAATGATAAATTGTTTATGTGTTGTCTGTTTGTTTCAGGTGGATATTACACGATAGAACAGTCGCATAGTAAATTACGAATCATAGCACTCAACACAAATCTAATGGTTGGAGGGAAAGATAATAAAAAGGCAGACAAGGAGACTCTGCTTATGACGCGACAGTGGGAGTGGCTGGAGAAAATGTTCATCAAATCGAAGCAGAACGGCGAAATGGTAAGTAGTCTTTTCATAAATATACAACATTATATTCTGTCTCATTTGATGTTTTCTTGCTATTTTTATAAGCTTTTATTCAATATCGTTTTGGCCGTTGAATATCTTGCCGGTTCGCCTCGTTGCTAGATTATTGCTATTTCTATCCAACCAATGCCATTTTTTGTAGCGTTGTCTCACTCCGCACATTGTACAGTAACGTAATTATTTATTCATAAAAATATGGCATCAACTCAAATTCTACAATGCTTATTGGCTTTATAGTATTGAAAGTTATAACTTTTAAATGTCATCATATTACTTTGTACTTTTATAATATATACGATTATTTTACAATATAGGGTGTTTAAAAACTTTATTTTAGAACACTTTTTTTAAGTGAAAATACTTAAGGCTTTTATTTGTTCCAATGGCGCGTTTGATACAATTCTCATTAATGATAGTATACAAGGCCTTTTTTTCGAGCGGGAAATATTTAAAAATTTTGAACTCATCTGTTATTAGTTAAAAATTAACGCTGGAATTTCTCTTGTAGTAAACAGTAAAATATAAGTACCGGTATATGTTTTTAATTAACATTGATTCTAGTTAATTTGGTTATAAATTCTTTAGAACCTAATATGTGCGGGAGGGGTATTTTTACCCGTTCAATAGACTGTTGTTTAACTGCGGGACGGGTATTTTTACCTTTTACGTCGGTTCCACTTCAAAAGTGAGAATGGAATGTCTATATGGTTATTTCATACGATTATTTTTTACAATCCTCTTTAAAAAGGTTAAAACGACACAAACATCTATAAAAATAATAATTGTCATTAGTGTATTTTATATACGTAGACATTTTCTTGCCCAGTGCTTAACAGTAATACAAGTTGACATTTTTTATAGTTTTAGACGTTAAACATCAATGAGATCTATTTAGGTGGCGATTAAATTAAAATCATAGTTGTCTTTTTTTTACATTTGAGTATATTCTTATGTATGAGCGGAAAAAGCGACATTCATTAACAATCAAAATAAAATGTTCAGTCGTTTGTTTTCGTAGCTATCCAAATCTATTTCGATATGACGATGGGTTTAAAATGACGAGGTTAAAAATTTATCTCATATTTTATTATTCTTGATAATCGATACACTGGCAAGCAAATGTATTGCAAGTGTGTCACGGAGCGTGGGTATGCGAGGCGCAATAAATCATCCATAAGTGGATCTCACTATTTAAATTTTAGAAGGGTATTGAAATTAATATTTTCATTTTGTATAGTACCCTTACACACTGGTTAGTGTTTGCATAAGCATCATACCTTATTTAAATAATATAATAATGGTTTTACATATTCATACAGAAAATATATTTTTTTAATAAACTAATCTAACTAGATTTAAAAAAAAAACATACACAGAACTGCGGAATAATATTTAGTAATCGTCGATGTAAAATTTCATCAAAAAAATAGTTGATATTTTAGAAGACAAAGCGCTTGTTGTGAAATATTTTTTTCTTTTACTTTCCGCTTTTTCTTAGTACCACCACCCGCACATATTGAGTTTTTTATATTGATAAATAAATATGCCAGTAAGATTGAGGAATAATCTTTAAGTAGGACGTAAATTTGAGTAGATGAACTTAAATTTGAAGTATGTGCTGTTATAATAACGTTCATTACTTTAAGTCACTTCTGTATACCTATGTAAAATTTATTCCAATTTTATTCAGTGAAATATTTTTTTCAAATTTAGTGGTTATATAAATTAAATCAAGAGATCTTTAACGAGCGATTGTAAATCTAAGAATCTATTTTAGAACTTTTAAGTTTCAATAGGTCTATTAAAAATAAAATTATTTATTATCAAAAACTTTATATTTTATATTATTGTAGTACCTAGTACTACTAGTACAGTTGTTTAGATTTTTTTAATTTTTAGATATGATATCATTGTTGATTAAAGCATTAAACATGTTTTTGCTGGCCTTAAGATATTGTATATGTCATATAAAATCACAGACAGCTTGCACCACGAAATATTTTTTTTGTCGTAAATTATATTTCAAACCTCATTTAAAAAAAAAATCATATAAATGAGCTTTTGGCATATCAACTAACGGAATGATTAGAATAAATTATAAACTTGAATATTTACAAATCTTTTGCTCACAAAATAAGCCTAATGATTTTTATTACATTATAATAAATAATTGTATGCAAACAACACTATTAAAAGTATTTTAAGCAAACTATTTTGAATACTACATAAGCGATAAATAGTATATTTTAGGATTTTTTCTTTTATATTAACTTAACACATAAGTATGTTTCCAATTATTTTATTACAAATTTTACAAGTAATATTATAACGTTATGAAAGGCCATCATTGATACGTATTTATTGATGACACGTGCTTTTACTTATACATAGTTGTGATATTATCACACCCTCAAATAAGATATACAATCATTTTGCAAAATTTTTCAATTTATCATGATAATATATATTTCTTTTTCCGTGTAATTCAACGCAATTAAATTCAGAAACGCTGCGTTTTGACTTTTTGCTTAACTAAATAATAGGCATTCACATAAGTTAATTTACGGGTTAAAATATATTTATCGCTCTTTTGTATTTAATCTTGATAAATAAGAAAAAGCTTAAAATAAAAATTCTTATGTTATCAGTATTTAAATGAAATATCCAAAATCTTAAATATTTTCTTTACATGTTTGATGTAAATAAAGTAATAAAAAATTACCGCTTTAAACTTTAATATATGGAATATTATTATGGAAAACACGAATATTTTCATTTCTATTTTTCAATGAAATTATTTGACATCGATATTTACGACATTTTCCAAGTACTGCGACAGTAAAACAGGGTAAGTATTTTGAAATCGCACTTTCGCAAGAGCGAAATATAATTCTTCCCGAAGGTACTTACAGAATTTATTGCGATCAATAAATTTCAATATCACTTTTGAATAAGAAAGAGGAAAATGCAATCGGAAAATTGAATGCAAATTTTCACATTGTCTTCGGCAAAGGCTTACTCGGCCACTCGAGTTTATGTGAAAAACTTTATGCCCCGGCATTAAAGGAATACATTATATTCCCGGGGAGAAATTTTTAATGCGGTTATAAAGTTTACACGAGTCCAGAGATTTTTGTTGCAAATATATAATATTTAAAATATTATGAAATTTATTAAAATTTTTGATAAAAATATTAATTTTATGTTTAATATGTTACTATAAATTTAATTAATCACGGACACTACATATTAATTTCGATTTCTGATAACTTCGACTTAAAATTTTAACAAAGATAGTTATTAGAACTATTCAGGGAACTAAATCAAAATATATGTGCATTATTTACTCTCTATAATATGAGCTTTTGTAAAAAAGTTATTTTAATCTTACAATAAGCGTTTTGGTTGAACTCGCAATCAATTCAATGATAAACAAAATCCCTTTTTTTTTTAATTTCGGAAATATAAATATTAAATAAGCTTAATATATTTTAGTACGAGATAGTATTTTAAATTACCTTATTTTTTAGAGTATATGAATATATTGCGCTTATTTTATACATAGTGATGACTCAAATATCACACTCATTTAATTAAATAATAATCATATTGGTCAATCTTTAATTGCAAATTAATTTTCACAGAATTTTATAAAACTTAGATATTTAATAAAAGCGGTAAAATATTAGTATAAAAATTATTGTTTATATAATTTAAAAAAGTGTCTTTAAAAACTCAAAGATTGAATTAATAATATATTATAATTGATCATAGTTTTAAAAAAAGTTTCATTAAATTATTCGCTTCCAATTGGTGATTTAAAAACGTGTCATAAAAATAAATCGCATAAAAGTATTTCGAAAACTTTGAATTATTCCAAAATGGTAGCGAAAGTTGTCTAACGACTGTTGAAGACTAGGTCATTCGAGTTCTTCTACCTTCTGTCAAAATGTACCAGTCATTTATCATATAAACCCTTTTAACTTATTTGACCATATCTTTTCTTAAATTTTTCAAAAATTTCTTCTACTATGTATAACTTTTGAAAAAGCTTGCTTGCTAAAGATGAATAAGGTATTTACTATGAAAATTTAACAAAATTCTTTGATTGGAATGAGTGGCATATCATGTTTTATTTTCAATTTTATTTAGCATCGACAAATTTCTTTTTCTTCATGAAAATCTTATAAACTAATAGAATTAGTATAAAACATCTAGTTTTTCACGTTAATTAGTTTTATCAGTCACTTTTTGACCGCGCCACCATTATTCAAACTATTTATATATACTACTGTGACAAATATAGTTTTTGATAAAACATTTTAAATATACTAATTGCAAAAAATTTTTCAAATTAAATGACGAATTATATAGAAAAAACCACACTTACCACATTGTTTACGGCTGTGTTTGTTAAAAAAAATGTGACACGCATATATGAAATTGGAACACATTGATTAATCAACCTAAAGTATCTCCAGAAACTCCAAATGTGGAGCGCTTATCAATAAAGCCAAACGTGTGATTTTTATAGAAAAAGTTGAATGTTACCGACGAGCACAAAAATGTGCACACCACTGTAACAGACGGTTTTTGAAACGCACAATTTTGTGCACACAAATGTGTTAATATAATAAACAATTCGAATGATAATCATGTTATCTTTTTAAACCTGCTGGCTTTTTTCGCAAATTTTTCAGCAGTTACCAAATTCCAGTACATTCTGAGAGATTCCTTATATGCAGATTATCTTATAGATAAAGATGATGATGTAACTTTTTATATACATTTTTATGAAATACTTTAAAATAAGAAACATGTGTTATGGATAGTCACTTAATTTACAGTTACTATAAAACAAGTTATAGCGTTTTATTATATTTCCCAAGTAGTAAAAGCAACCATGTTTGTTTTGACAGTGCATATAGTAGTATATGATAATAAAAATATTTGGAAGTTGATCGGATAATAAAAAACATAATCGTTCGATAAATGTCGTTATCCACAAGAAACATTGACATTCGTGTTGCACGTCCAAAAGTATTTTTCAAAAAAAAAAAATATTTTGTTTTACTCAGTATATTTCACTTCAAAACTTTTCTAAACTAATGCTAATAAAAACTTTTGTATATAACATGACGGTATCGTGCAGCTTTTTTTTTATTCGACTGTCAAATAAATATCACAAATTTGAATTTTATTTTCTGAATAAAGAGTATTATTTATAATGCAAATAGAGTTGTTTATTAACTAATAATTGACACCAAAAACATTATTTTAAATCATCGGTTGAGGACAAAAATATTTTGTAAATTACTTGGTACTGAAAATTCATTCTTTGTGAAATTATAAAAAATATATCTTATTTTCATATTTATTGAAATATAGGACATAAACGATAAAATATAGACAACAGGATGATAATCAATCCTTATAAAAAATACTCAGTTACGAAAAGTTCCCAGACTGTTTATGCATTGTCGTAAATATGGCTAGAAATACACATTAGTATAAATAAATAAAAAATAAAATTGCATAAAACATTGCATGATAAAAAATTGTTTAATAAGTGAAGATGTACTATAAAACCACCTGGTAATAATAAGTTTAATTTAACAATTCCAGTAATTAAAAAGCATCGGTTGAAATATGATTGTGACATATTACATAAATAAATACCTTCTGTAAACGTTGTTTTTGGCCAATATTTAAATATATTGATAGGAAATGGTTAATAATATTTTGGTTAGATAGCACATTCTTTTCAAGAAAATGTTATTTTGTAATAAATAATCCTGCAAAAAAAGTCGAGCACTTTAGGGATTTTATCGCAACATAATATTAAATCCCTATTGTATTTATGAATATTTTCAAGAACTACAATGAAAGCAAGCTCAAATTTTCAGTTATTTTTACGCTTGTATAGATCAAAATGCTCTTAAGGCTATAGTATCACCCGGTTATTGATATTTGGAAGCACTATGCTATCAAAAGATTTCATCCCGCAGCGTTATTATGCATGACGAGTTTTTGTAGTAGGAAAAAATCCGTAGATACTTTTCCATTATTATCGTAGAGCCTCTACTAGTCTACGGCGTAGAGGTTATAGCGGACTCAACGTTGGTTTCCGGAAGGCGATTGTTGAACCCGATCTTCCAGTCGAGCAAAAGCTCTCGAGTGCTTTGGATATAGAATTGAGGCGGTGTATTTGAATTTCGCATGAGATGGGATATACTATTTGTGTATTGAACACAAATGAAAAGGTCTAGAGTGGTTTTATCTTTTGAAAATATTGCGAACGGTATCGGTAATAGTATTTACCGTATTCGTTATGTAGTTTGATACACCAATATTTTTAACATAACTTGAATAAAATAGAATAAAAGGAAATCTTATAAAATATTACACGAACAATGACGAATACCATTTGTATATATGATATAAATTCTATATTAAAATCTTATAACAACTATTTTATGAGATTTAAATTATATAATTTGTACTTAATGCTGAATAAAAAGGGTTCTAAAATACAGTGTAGCTAAAAAAGCATTTATTATCACCTCAAGTAAAAATAAATTCTCATATATATTACTCAAAATTATTTGGAAAAGTAAATTTAATCTTCATCTATAAAAAAGATAAGTTTTCGAAAAAACGACCATTAATAATTTTATAAGTATAATATATGAAATTGGAATATGAACGATCCTGGAAAATTGTATTTATAACCTCAACTTATACCACGATCTCGTCGTTGCGATAAATTTTCTTACGTTAACGTGACTCCTGAATTGAAAATCAATACTATGCAATTTCATATTTCTGCAAGAAGATTAGCATAATAGTAAATTTCTTATGTGATTTATGAATAAAATCACAATATTTTAAGCACTTATATATTGCAATGAGATATCTAAGTAAAAAGTATATCTGGGGAATAAGTCGGCACCATTTATGTCAAATAATTTTCATTTTGGTAATATATTCTAATAAAAATACAGTATTTATTTAAATAATAGTTTTTTCTTAACTATATGAATCGGACATAAAAATATGTTTAGTAATAATTCATAATTATAGTCAATAGAAACTGTCAAATATTCAAATTTTTACGTTATGATTGTCTATGTATGCAAACTTTTAGTAAAGTTTTAGCGTAGTTGATAGCAAGCACACCTTGCAATCTGGGAAATACGGGTTCGATTTCCCATTTCTCTAATTTTTAAATTCAGGACCGGATGCCCATTGGGTTGAGCAATTGTCTGACAAACAATTCTTGTGAAAAAATAATCTGTCAATGCGTCTTCACATTGATGGGATCCATATACTCTACTTTCGGAGTGTATATATTCACTCTGGGTAGATCCACACGCTCCACTTTGGGATCGAACATGATATATATAGAGATATTTGCAAATTCATTATAAAATTTAAGTTAATTAAAAATATTTGATAAATTTTATGCCTATTTTATCGATTAATAAAAAACCATACATTTTATTTAATTCACAATATATTATCATGAATCATTTGTATACCATAATATAGTCAATTATAAATTATCATAAATGGATTTGTAAATACCGAAAAAATAATTATAGAAACATGAAATCGTTTTGTTCAGTATCTAATATAAATATTAAATAAATATATTTCATTTAAAACATTAAATGTAAATTTTATTATGTACGGTCAAATAATATCAAATATTAGGTGTGTATGTTATCTTTCTGTATACATAATATATATCCGTATATTTTTATTAACACATCATCTACAAGAATATTTTTACGAAGCTTGTTTAAGCTTTTGATTTAAGCTTGTTGATATGTTATTACGCCTGTTACCCTCAACTTAAAGCAATAAAGCATGACGATACCTCTAACCGTAAATACTTATTATGTTGGCGCATGGAAACTAGTGTTACATTTCCGGGTCATCTGACAACATATAAATGAATGCTTTTTATCACAGTTATTCAAACTTTTTTACTAAATATATAAACTTTCAAAAAACATTTGTATCTATTCAGCAGAACTTTAATTAAAAATACTTTAAAATACCATCCTTAAGAACAGCAATCACAAAAAAACTGTAATTATTTTATTAAGTCAATTTGTTAAGACACAATGACAACGAATATTACGAAAAACTTCATATATTTTTAAACCATGTTTTCTCTAAAGTTGGAGCGTATGAATCAATAGAATGTGAATACATCTACTCTGAAAGTAGAGTATATGGATCTTTGCGATGTGAATACATGTCTTGGTGGATTATTTTTAACGAAAGTTGATTGGTAGACCACAGCTTACCCCAATGAGCAACCAGTCCTGTATATTTGAATTATTTAAAATAAATCAGTATGCTCCGGATTGCAAACCGTACACGCCAACTTTTCGCTACGGGGACAGTCAGATAATTTAAAAAAATAATTTTCTACATTTAAAACACGACATATTTTTACTAGTACATTGGTAAGCTGAGAATTTAATTAAAAATCAATATTTTTTATATAATACAAGCTTGGCTGAAAAGATAAAATTGACTTAACGATTTCAAAGTTCATGAACCTGTGGGAAGACACTTATAGTGGAAAATAAATTGACACTAACGTTACTCCGTGCACGCCATATTTTATGACACATTATTGTGACTTCAGAAATGTGTTTCATTTTATGGAATGATTTGACGTTGTTAAATTGCTGCCATTACTTTTAAAATACTAGTAAAAGTACAGCCTACACATACGACAATTTGACAAAAACTATTTTTGGAGACGTTAAACCATTTGACTACAAATCAACGGTATAAAACCATTCATCATATCAGAAAGAAGAGCTAACAACGCTTGCTTTACGTATTTGCATCAAGCTTTTTGAAAATAGTAATGAATAATAGCGAATATGAAAGACAGTATATTAAATAAAAATGCAGTAATTTAAAAAAAATACTTACAATGGTTTTTTTGTGGTTTCGGATTGAAATGAAATATTTATATACCGAAAATGATTATAAATGACACCCAAAATTCAACATTTTAAAATCCTAAATCTCAAATATTGTTTATATCCAACATACAGAAATAGACGTCAGATGCAAAAATTTTCAAAATTCGAATACTTATATACTCCTTAATTATTTTATGTTATATGCGCTGTCCAAGATTGAGCTAACATTTTAAATTTGCCGCCATTTTACTCAGTAATATTTTTACCATTTTTAACGTGAAAATTTACAATTTCTTCGCGCTATTCAATTTCATCGTTTACTAGTGACAGTAATAGACAAATATTTTGTTCGGTTTTCCCCGAAAACAACGGCACTAAATTTAAAATATCATTTTGTTTTGGGACAGCCAAATATAAATATAGTAAATGAAATATGTTGACAATTACGAAGACTTATCTTTTCAATATTTGAATACAAGTTTGACTCTTAAACAAAAGTATTGTTCTAAGCGTTCGCTTTAAAATTTTGTAAAATAAAGACCATTTTTCTTTGAAATTACCACGTAGTTTTATGACTTTTTGCATTGAACTGGTCAGTGATCGCATGAAAAACAGATTGCCGCGAGGATAGAGCGTTCGACCGAGTATAGCATACGCCTCATATAAATGTTCATTTACATACGAACTCGGTCAAACCAAAGAGAGGACTTTATGAACAATTTATTGAGAAAGTTTATACATAAAAAATTTGAATTTTCATACCATCCATTTCAGGAAAAAATGTTTTACATGGTTTTTATTCATTTTTACGTATTTTTTTACGTTTGCTTTCATTTTAAAGCGAATGTTTTGCTCATAAATTTTCTTTCATTTGAAAATGAATTTTAAATTAATCAAAAAAGTTTTTCAATATTTATGTTTGATAATAGTATTTTACTAGTAATGACGTTTTTATTATTGCTATGAAACATATTAAAACAATTTCGTACATAGGGATTAAGCTTGATATATGTTTACCCCTTAACTTTCTCATAACAATAATAACATAAAAAGACTAAATATTCTAATTTACTTAATTTTTCAAATTTAAAAGCACCCGAAAAGTCAACACGTGACATAAACGCGCTGGCAACACCGCGTATAACAAAACTATCCTATCAATAAATAAAATAGTACATATTTTATTTCATTAATTAGATTTTTTTTGTAAGTCACTGTAGAATCATAATTTCTGCTGATTTTTTTTTATCTTTAAGCGTTTATGTCGTTGCAATTTCTTTCAATAAAAAAAAGAATTTTATACCCAGGTTGTTAACTGATTTCACGATAAAAAAATCTTATAAAATATTTCAAAGTAAAAAAAAAATATTTATCGATGAAGTTTTAGCCATACTAAAATTTTAATTGCTCATGATTAATTTATATGACGTTTTATAAACTTCTAAAAATCAAAAACATATTTTTTAATAAAAACATGTATTACGTTCAAATATATTCGTTAGCCAACTGTACGTTGTATCATATTTGTTTTTACCACTATTAAATCACCAACCAGACATTAAAACTCGCATCAAATTGTACTAATATGATTGCGAAATCGTGACGATAAATGTGTATATAAAAATACAGTCGGCAAAATATAATCAATAACCAGCCACGTTAGATAACTTTGTATATCAAATGCATACAGGAAATTTTACGAGATCACTCTTAAAATTAAGTCCAGTGACATATATAATTCATCTACATTTTCTAAAGAATATAAATGATATGCAGATATATTATAAAACTGCAAGATACAAGAAAAAAAATATTACGAGGTATAGTTTGACCATTCAATTTAAAATATCGAGACGGCAACACGCTATTGTAAAGCTATTTCTTTCATTGGAAATACAAGATAGGATGTCGATTTATTTTATTATTAATCATCGTTCTTTGTTATATGATATAATAGTGAATTTATTTACTCTTTAGCCAGCTACGATGTATTTAAAAACTTTATAATCCCAGCGAGAAATTGATTACAAATAACAATTTATAGATATTACGGACAAAAGAACGCTGAGTTATTATTTTAAAAACTATCTGTCATATCGACTTTAAAAAGGAAATGAGACGTAACGTACATATAAAAAAAATTACAACCGTGAAGTACATGAAGATTAAAATTGTTATTTTATTTGCCCAATTTGTTATTAATTTAATATGTTATTAGGAGAAACCAATTAAAGTGATAAGGTAGAAGCTGCTTTTCCTGCTCACCAATTTTATAGTATATCCTTTATTAAAACTTAAAAGTTAAATTTAGATACTGATTTTGAATTTACTATTTAAATCCCTCAATAGTCATGTATTAACTTGTATTCATTTTGATTATTGAAGAACAACCTAGAGTTACGTTTTTCCTTTCAATTGTCAATATCCATTCATTTATATTTAAAAAAACTAGATGCAAAGACAAAAGAAAGTTTTGGTAAGTATTTGATGATTTTATGACTAATGAAGAAATAATTTATCATTATGTAACAGTCAAAACATCAAAAAGAACCTTTATTAGTAAACTTTACAATAAAAGTTTTTTATACAAATTAAGTCCATAGACATTTATTGAAGTGATGCCAAGTTTATATCTCATTGTTGAGAACAGACAAATTTTATCAGTAGGATACATACAATAGTTTAAAACAAACAAATGCAAGAAAATAAGATGAAATAAAATTATTCAGCTTAGGTGAAACAATAGAGGCTCCGCTAAAATAAGAATAAGTATACGCAAGTCTGTACCGCTCCTCGATTTGGTTGCGTGAACTCAGAACTTTGAAACATCTGTTTATTGTTACTAATGTAATAAACGAAACTTCACGCTGTGAACTTTCTCGCTGAAAGTATTTTATATAAAGTGAATCTTATGTTCGTTGCATTTTTAATAAAATTAAGCAAATTTTAATATGAGTTCTCTTATCAACTTGCATGTATTGTTATAGTTTAAAAAAAAATAAGAAACGAAAAAAGACAATGCATTCATTTAGAGAGAATAAATACAAAAAAAACCCATATGTAACCTCATTAGAAATAATCAATCTACTTTTTTTGCAGTATAAAATATTTTATACGAAATTCTCGTGATTATTTTAATTATTATTAAAAAATAATAAAATTTTACATTTGGCTGTTTTTATCCGACATTTTTTTCAACTAACTCGTAATATATTCGTAAATCTAATATATTCACAATAATAATCACGCCATATTAAATATCTGACAAAAGCTTGATTAGATTTTTTCTTTGAATATTTAAAAAACGTTTTTTACTAATTTAACCGTACAGTATTAATAACCTTTTTTTACTAATAACCGTTTGAAAAAATCCAGTGGAAAAAGTTTCGATTTTTTTTTAAATGATAAAATTAATACAAGAGTTTTTTTGAAGGTGCTTAATAGGATGGATTTAGCGATTGGTTGACGATCGGCCCTGGTAAATATTAATCTTTTTTGAATAATATGCAACACTGTACATATAGATTCGTAAATTTACATAAGTTAATTTACAGATCACTTTGAAAACCGCTAAGAATATGAAGACTATATTCAGATATTAATAAATGGAAAAAAAATTCAAAAAAAAATTCATAATTTTTTATGTTTTCAAAACGTTTTGAATAAATATAAGTAGGTTGTATAATTTTGTAATAAATAACGTTCAATAATACGTTTATTGTATTTTTCACTTAATTTTTTCAGCTGATGATTGTTATCAAAAATTATAGGTTCAATAGCGATCACAGTAAGCGTTTTTCACTCTACATTAATGTATAAAACATATCGGAATTAAAGTCGTAGCAACTTTATCTAACTAGCTAGTTAAATGTTAAATGAAAAATTTTGCACGCATAGCTCATAGTTCAATTTAAGTTTAACAAAAGTATAACGAGCAGGAAAGAGAGAGATGAGGGTGAAAAAGAGATGGAAAAGTCATAAGCTCTGAAATTACATGCTTCCCTCAAAAAAGTTATCCGTGAATAAAGTTTTGAGTGAATATCGGAGAACACGTCGAAAATAGTGCATGCATGCAAATATCTATACGTTTCAACTGCATTGGACTTAAAGTTTATCGTTCGCGCGATACGTGTTTATTTTTTAAAACCATTTTATGAAAGTAAAATAGTAATAAGTATAGTATACTACTGGACATTACTCTCTATTATCCGAAATAAGTTGGTAAGTCTTGTTTTTGTCTAAATCAATATATACAGTGTCCCAAAATAAACGTTTATTTTAAATTTACCATTTTTTTTCCAAAAAACTAAAGTAAACATTTTTGTTTGCTGTCATTCGTAGCCTTTAGAGTTGAATTTTGGTTTGTATGAAATAAGAACGTTCAATAATCATGTATATATACTTAAATATGTAGCTTTAGGTTTTTTGAACGATTATTAAGCTTATATTTTTACATAAATTTTACGTATTTTAAAAAGTTGGTTTACTTGTACTGAAATATAAAACTCTTCCATTAAATTTGTTTATAAATGTTTATTTTTTTCAAATTAGCAATATTTCAATACGCTCTCATGAAAATTGTCTCGTGGAATTACTGACCTTGTATAAAATAAAATTTTATTTAGTGTAAAAATAATACATTCGCACTGAAGTACTAATAAATTATGTGAACAATGAAACGCGCTCAGTTAGTGTCCGTTCACCGGGAAAACTGTATGGGTTACTTGATATTCATCCACGTGCTGTTGAATAAAGTAGTTTTGTAACATTTACATTGACATAATCAGTTTATACAAAGTTTTTGGATGGAGCATGCGATCGTTTTTTTTTATATTCTAACTCATCTTCCTGTCTCTTTGGTTTCCAATTGACACAGTCTATAGTTTTTTTTTACAATATAGATTAAATGCAAACTTCCACATAGGGTAACTTTATTTTATTTTTCACTATACAACTAATTTTCAGATATAAAACTTTTATTGTTTTATAAAAACAAGTTGCACTGAGCGCAGTTGCACGATATTTTATACACAACGCGTGCATATTAATAGTGTGAGGTTATAAGCTCTAAAATCTTATGTAGATTTAAACGTCCATTACTCTTTATTGTCCCACTATCTATTCTTATTTTATCGTCCCACATTTTGCACAACGTTAAATAGATATTTTAAAATTAGGTAAATTTTAAGATAAACAACAGATAAAAAAATTATGAATTTGAACCATTAGGGATGATATGATATATACATAGGATATGAAAATAAATTATTATAATTCGTTTACACAGAAAAAATCTGAAAATAATTACAGTCTTTTCTGTTAAAAATATCTAATGTAATGCAAATCCATTGCGTAAGATATTAATCATCGATATTTTGAAAAGCTCAACAAGCAGTTAATATGGCAACATTTCCGCATCCGGCACCTCCGGCGCCTACTATACTCGACTTGGAAAGTTTTGCTATTACGTATCAACGTTGGGGGCTTTGCCACCTCCTTGTTGTTGACTGGAATGATGAAATAATATATTGTATATGTAAATTTTTCAATCTATTTGCAACATAATGTAATAAAACCCAATATTATCGATACAATAAACTCATAATTATGTTTTCAGTTTTTTTAATGTTATCTACTATAAATAAACCTCATAAGCCCCATTTATATTCTTCCTTCAATTTTCATTGAGAAATTTTTGGTTAAACAATGCTGAGTTGCACAAACTTATATAATAGCCATTAAACGTAATTTTATTAAATGAAACTAATCGTTACAAAAAATAATTATGAGGCAAATATAGCATTAGTTCATCTCATAATCATTTTTAAATAATTTACATATAAGGCGTGCAATGAAAATGATGAAATATGAATGATTATATTTGAATTCAACGTTTAGTACACAGTAAAAAAAGGTTTTTCTTCAAACTTAACTTACTTAAATATTTTTCCAGCTAACCGATTTTTAAGCTTTGAACTTAAAATGTGTTAAATTTTCTAACATAAACTTAGATTTTATAAAGTAAATTCACAAAAATCAACTAACAGTAAATTATTTTTATATGTATTTATCTCTAGTATTCTCACGTCAATTACGCTTTTATTGTAAAAAAATGTTAAAATTACATATCAAATTATTATGCATGCACGTTATTGTTTTATTTCTTTATTTTATGTCTATAAAATCTATTTTACGACCGTTTTTTATCAAAAATAAGTTTATTTATATGAGATCGTTTATATTGTAATAATTTTAATATTCGAGTAAGCATATCTTTATTAACTCAAGCAGTATTGTATATACATAATAAATAAATTTTTGATACATATTACTAGCCATACAATTCTGTAAACTTTACAAAAGGTCACAGTATATTGAGATAAATCTCTTGAACCTAGGGATAAGTATCTCTTGAATGGAGCCTAGAGCTTATGGCAAGAACTATACATATCATAATAGACCGTGAACAGTGAATATAGAATATTTATTCAGTTCTGTATAAGCTCACATTCAGGCAGATAAATATAAAATATAATATATCGAATATTTTAAGGAATAATGAGACCAAACCTATTTCTTCTTTTGTTAAATAATATACGAGAATGATTTTTTTTTTGCTTAATTTTAGAAAAAATAAAAATATTTATATTTTTTTTCAGGTGAAGTTTATGTGTTTTTGTTTTCAAATTTTAATACATGATACGTTTATAAATTATATTCGTTAATATTTTTGTTCGTTTTCCGCACCAAAATTTTAATTTCTTAGAAAAAAGCTTGTGCGTAAGCTTATAAACCACATCTTGAAAGCTCTCAGTGATAATTTTCGCAAACTCGAGTACTCTCTAATCAAATTATTGAGAGGTTATCGTCAGAATATTTCTAATACAGCTTTTAAGAATAAGTCACCATAATTTCTCCACAGTGTAAATTTACTCATTATTACGTTAGATATTAAATTATTATATTATGTTACTCAAATAATTATTTTATTTGTATATAAACAAATACTCAATTGTTTGGTATACAGTATAGTAAAAATAATTTGACAAAACAAATACCTTATGTATTAAATGAAATGCACGTGCGTAATATATTGAAAGACACACCTATTTTGGCAATGGCGCCATTATTGAGACTATCCTGTCTCACAACTCATGAAATTATCGACAAAATTTGCTAAGCCAAAGAATTATAATCTCCAAGTATTTATCCATTATAAGGTGGAGTTTTACAAAGTAAATACGAACTCGATTGATATAAACTAAGTGCATTCCAATACCCATAGGTGCTATGTCAATTAATTATACTTCAAGTCTTATGATATATCAATATAAATGAACAAAATTTATTTGTTATATAAACAGAGTAAATTGGTTTTTTATTGTGGAGCAAAATTTTGAAGAAAGCATTCAAGAAAGCAAGGAATGAAATAATAGCCTTTATTAAACAAAAAAAAAAAAAAACAGCTGGAATTTATATTTCTACTGGCAATCTTTTATATCAATAAATATTTTTTTTTCATTTTAATAAAACCCGATTAAACAAAAAAGTGATCGTCTATTTCTATAATATAGATAAAGCAAATGATAAATGGAAGTATATCAATAATATTTTATAATGACTTTAGTGAACTGTGTCTTCCACTAATTTTTGAGTCACCATTATTGGTTCACATATAAACGTAACTCATATGGCTTTAAAGCAGTTTTCAATGGCACAATATTGTTTTGTGAAAGTTTTCCTGTGAGTTCATGTAATAAGATATGACAATGAAGAGAATTCTGAGCGAAGTTTGACGGCTGCAGACTTTCCTTTACTTGTATGTCGGGGTTCTTTTTACTTTGAGAACTTTGCGGAAATTAATATTCATTTCGTCGATGATACAGGGCGGCGGAGCTTTCAGGCACTCGTGGAAGTTTCAGTATCGAAAACATTGTAATATTCCATAAGGAAACTATTAATAATGTGTTTATAAGATCCAACTTCTGACTTCAACATATGGCAATACAAATTGCTAAACTTTTAATAATTAAAAATAACTTTAGTACGTACATCCATTTAATTTGGTTATTCATATATTTTTTACCATACCCGCTTTGAAATTGGAGCATATGGATCCATGCTTTGTGAAGATATTCACCCGAAAGATGAAGTTTATTAATTTCTGTAGTATAAAAACACGCTCTTACAGATTTTTTTACCGTAAATTGGATGTTATCTAATTATTAAATCCATCGGGAATCCAGCTCTGCATTTTCGGATTTTTTTAAATCCAGTAATGTAAAAACCCAACCTACATTTTCCAAACTCAAAGCGCGTACGCTAACCTCTCAGCTACCCGGATATTATTTGTGAACTATCAATTTAAATTAGCAATAATTTCAAGTTATACAGTTTGGTGAAAATGTATTATAGATACATTATTGTAATGTTGTAATAAAAGTATAATAATTTTACTAAATTTTAACTTTCAAGTCAAATTTGTTTTGTTGAAAAATATATTATTATATTTATATCTCTCCGATAGCCGAGAGATTAGCGCGCACGTTTCAGAGCTGGAGATTTGAAGCTAGATTCCTACAGCTGTCAGATATTTAAAAATCTAAAAATAAAGTGTTTGATGATCAATTGATTGAGCAATTTGCTGATAATCAATTATCTTTTTTCATACAATGCGTAGATAAATATAATCAATTTCTGGAGTAGTTATCTTCAAAATATTGGTATTCATATGCTCCAGTTTTTTATGACGATGACGATTTTCTGTACAGCATAAGTAATTAACTAAGTGCAATATAAAATTTAGTAAGATAAATTCATTTTTACTCTGTACAAGAATTGCACAAGCTGTATGCAAGAATTTTCAAATCATAAAACTGATAATGAAATTTACAAAACAAAAAATATGTTATTTAATGATAATAACCTAGGAATGAATATTTGACAAATACGTCATAATGGAATTTCCTTAAATAAATAGATATTTAAAAATAAACTGATGCATTTTTCTAGGTGTTTAATATTACTAAAACAAATTTATATTTTTGAGATGTATTGGAAATTAACAGTTATATAATATTGTATTTATAATATGGTATATTATTTTATATAAGTATACTTTATTATTGTATCAATTAATTAATAACACGATATTGTTTGATAAATTAGACATTAATTAAATTTAAGAGTTCTTTCATTCAACATACCTTTATAGTTCTGTAACATTGACACGCACAAAACTATGCACGTACCACAGTGTTTTACATAAATGATGTGTTTTCAAAAGTTTTGTTACCAAACATAAATCTATGTTAATTGTATTGCATATTAATTTATTATCTTTTGTATGAGGGTTGATATCAAGCTTACACTTTTTATATGACATTTTGTTTTTAATATTTACAAAATATTGACTTTACAAATATGTAGCCTAACAATCCGGGAAATGTGCGTTTGAATCTACAACTGTCCGATTTTTAAAAATCTGAAAAAGCAGAACTTTATGCCTATTGGGTTGAGTAATTTTCTAACATACAATTATCGTGAAAAATAGTGTGTCAAGTCTTCTTCACATTGCGGAGATCCATATACTCCTCTTTTACAGTTGATATCTTCACACTGTGTAGATCCATATGCTCTACGTTGGGAGCAAACATGATATAAAAAATAGCATTATGGTTACACTCACATAATGAAATTGTGTTTAGTGACATTGCATAGTTTGAAAATACTGGAAACCACATAATTTTATACCAACTATGTTCTTTTAAACGTGAGGGATATTTTCAAAATTTTCAAAATTATACTAATTAAACACTCTTACTATCTAAATTACTAATACTGCTAGCCGAACTATTAATCCTTTAAGCATCTATTCATGTTTTTGTTTATAAAAAAATCCTAACACGACTTCGAGATCTAGACTTCCAACTTCCTAAATGACAACTTAATGTTACTTACTTAGCATACTCTTGAATGCTTATTTGGTTGAAATTGTAAAGTTATACTATTTTATGTTAATAATACAAGATTAATAATATTTTTTGAACAAAATAACGTAGACAAAAATTAATCTCAAATGGCGATAAATAAAACAAAAAATGTCCTAAAAATTACTTCTATCACCAATTACAGAAATATTATACTCAGTCAATTTTGTATTTTTTTTAAATCATTTTTTTTTACATTTTCAATAAAATTCAATAAATATTGAGACCATTTTTTAATAAGGCTATTTTCAAGTAAAAACATATTTTTTGTAAAGAAATAAATACTCTGATATGAAATTTTAAAACAGTACCACTTTACGTAATAATAACAATAAACAACATTGATCACAGCTGTTAAACCTTTAAAATACACTTGAATTTTAACGATATCTTTGGGTACTAACGAAACATCTAATGATTGATGTACTTTGTTAGTTTGTTCAAAACAAACTGTGAGACTGACTAATATATATCTTTACAATCTGAATAGTCCAGTCATATTATAACTATAAATACTCTTGTAACTTTGATGTTTACCAGACTATACTGTTAAATATAACAAACACATATATTTCTATCGAAAATAGGTAATTACTTGTAACTGAACTTTACCATTTAATAATATAACAGGTCTAAAGCTTTTGATAGTTTTATCACTAATTTTCTTTGGATATTTATTATTAAATAATTAATATTTAATCAAAGGAGGGTTACAATAATTAACGATGTGTTTATGGTGTTATCTATGAAAAATAACATCGTTCTATAGAAATTCTGTCCTTTGCTTCACAATGAAAATATAAGGTACCTGGTACACGGTCCGTAGTCGCGTGATTCATTTATATTCCACGGCTGTCTGGTCATAACATCACGCCCGGTTCTCAATTCAGACATCGGCACAGCATTGCAGAATTCGTTATGTCTATTTAAATCGTGACGTGGGAAAAGGTTTGCCTCATCGAAAAAATAAGGTGCTATCGATTGCCTTGAATATTTGGGACTTGCATGCATTGCAAAGCAGGAAAAATGTTACGTATTCAAAAAGAGGGTACGAAACTACTTAAAAACTCTAGATTGCTTTTGAAATTCGTTCTTAATCATAGAATTATATATCACACAGTATTATATTTTTATTTCTCAAACACGATGTATAATGATGAGTTATTTCTTTATTATAAAATACATGAACTCTATTAAACGGTTTCTTCTATGATAAATTCAAACACATTATTAAGCAAGCTATTTTGTTCATCTCGTTATTATAAATTTAATTCAATACTTGGCTGTATGCAATATTTTAAGTCGTGTTAGCAATTGGTAATTATATTAAAACATATATAGTTGATTAAAATAGCACTAAAAATAAGATACAACAATTTCACGTCATTAATGCTCACAGGGTGAGAATAGTTTTTGTGACAGACAGACATAGACATGTATTTTCTATTATAGTTTTTCACAGTTCCGGACTAATGATTTTTTTCTGAAAATGACCTTATTTAAATTAAAATAACTTTCTTATTTCAATTAAGGGTATTTGATTATTATGTCTTCCCGTGATTCGGGAGATTAGCGCGCGTGCTTTGAAGCCGGAAATTGCAGGTTTGATTTTCACAACTTTTGGATTTTTAATGATACAAATAATGCAACATTGGATACTTAATGGATTGAACAATAACTTAACAACCAAGTCTCAAAAATTAATGTTTCAGTACTGCATATTGCATATTCTAAGTAGAACGGTTCAAAAAATTAAGATTACAGAATTGAGTGCTGACAAGTAATCAAATAAATGATTATAATTATTTCGTTTATAATATTCATATTTTCTATATACTGGAGTATCAAATAGCTTATTGATATGTAGGGTTCTTCAAAGCATAGAATGATATCCATATGATCCATTTCACAAGTAAATATTTACTATGGAGATATTTAAGATAAAATATTTTTTTAAGAATAAAACAGTCTATTATAGTAGAGAGGATATATTATGTAATGGGTACGGGAAAAACATCCGATTCTACAGCATGCTTTCATGGTGTCGGAAAATTTGGAATTCCACAGATGGAAAAATAATTTCGGAAATGTTTGAAATATTTGCACGCACCCTTCCAGTGAGAATCGGAGAGAGCATTTATGAAGGAAATCGACTTTCTTCAGCAATTTCACCAAAATATTTCAGCGCAATTTGTTTACGTAAATTTTTGACAACCGCATAAGCATTTTTCTCAGAAATAATACTGCAAATCAAATTCGTTTTACAACAATATAATAATTTTCAAAATAATTCAAAATCCATATCACAGAATGAGGTTTATCGTTCCCAAAATTTCATTATCGATTTTTATAATTAGTATAACAATTTTTCATTTTCATATTATAATAAACCTTTCATATTTTAACCACACTTATTTATTTATATATTATATACTATATAAATATATACATATCAAATCATATTACATAATAATTTACAATATATTTGTATATTATAATATGTGATAAAGTTTCATAATAAATTGACCTTATAGTTAGTCACAGTAAACCAATTATTTCAATAAAGTGGGTATGTACTTAACACAGCTACAGCTAATAACTAATTTATATTCGGTTCAAATTTAAGTCACACTTAAAAATGCCATTTTGTATTTAGTCTTCAAAGAAACACAATATATATTTTTTTTAAGTATTTGTTTGTCAGTGGTTGCAAAATAAGTATTTGCTCTTAGAACCAACTAGTAATTAAAACAGCGTCAGAATTTTATAGACAAAACAATTAAACAGACAAGTAAGAGAAAATGACTGTGTGAGTCATCATTTTTATTATCTATATGTTGTAATATTACAAATATCAGTTCACATCACAATGCTGGTATCCAAATGCTCCACGCTTGAAGCTTTCAATGATAAAAAACAATATTTCATTATTATTTATCAAAATTAATACTATAAAATGATTAAGAGGGCTACACACGCTCATGAAAACTTACACAAGTATACATGGACGATTATAAATATACGATAACCATGAACTATGTTTAAAAAAAATCGATATTATAACACTGTTATGGCATTGCTTCCATTTTAAGAACCTAGCACAGAGAGTGATGACGTGAAATTTTTTTGAAAAAATGAAATTCAGTTCAGAGATGAGTTTCTCAGTTGAATAAGTTAACTATTATTTTCATATCGTTTATTATATTCTAGAAATGTTAGCAAAATTTTTAAAATAATGAAATTGCATGTAACACTATTTTTATTTCATTATGTATTATAAACTATTAACTTTCGAAACCCACAGTGCATTTTGTTGGTCAAATCAAACACGTTATTATTAAGCAAAAATAATAATTGAAGCATCGCATATCAATAAATGGTTTATTTGGCATTCCATTTTTTATCGGTAAATAGCTGGTCTTATAGTTACATAAAATTAGTAGATGTACCGTTTTCAGGAAAAAAAAATAATGGCCACATACAAATGATTGTGCATGCAAATTAATCATAATTAATTAACCAGAAAATCATGACTTTATTTTAATAAAGCATCATATTGGTGGTGCAATATTTTTAAGACGATTTGTTTTAATTAAAATTTAATTCTTTAAATTGAGCATTACTTAATGAAAGTATTCTCTAAATTAAAGTTTCGTAATAATTTACACAATATTGCACAGAGATTTTCTTCTGGACAAAGTTTATAAATAATTGTTTGTGTAAACAAATCCAAAAGTTGCGCTGCATTCTCGCTAAAAGTACAAAATATAACGTTCACAGTTCCAGCGCTTATACTGATTGCTTTGTTTATGGAGACAGCATCTGTAGCAAATTGCCTCGAAGATCGCCCCGGCAGCGGCCTGGATAGGATCGTGTAATATGAGCCTTTGGTCTTTGGGCGATAAAATATGCGCCAAAAGGAAATAATACTTCTTAACAGATCAAAGGAAAGAATCAAAAATGAATTTTAAAAGAGTTATGTGGAGCAAAAATATGAAGTGGGGCAGAAATGTTGAGCGTGATTCGAGTGGTCCATTTTTTTATTTTGTGATAGTTTATTTTATTTTATTTTTGGAATGCAGACAAAGCTCAAATGCATAAATATTTCATAGCAAGTTTTGACGTATATATAATCTCGAATAATGCAGGCTTTGTGAAATAAATGATATCATAAAATAATCCAGACATTTTCATACAAGTTACAGAGCGAGTATAAATACTAACGACTTGTTTTCTTTTTCAAAGATTACTTATTTTATATCTTTAAATTTAATCTATCATACAATGTGAAAAATATAAATCATGTGAGTGTTAACAATACGAATAATTACAGCTATAATCTACAAAGGTTGATTATCATCCAATTCATTGTGCATCTACTGCAAATCTACTTTTTTAAATTTTGGTATAGTAGTGGTATTTGAACTAATAACCTTTGGCATCAAATCGCACATGCTTATTATACAGTCACTAAGATGTGTCGCAGTTTATTATTTGTATGCGTATATTATGGACTTATAAAATATAATATCGCGATTGTCCTTCCGATAGTAAATAGGTGCACTTAGATTGCGGGTTTGAATTCCACGGCTTAATTGAAAGGTGCAAAACTGGATGCGCAATGGGTTGAACAATTGGCTGACAATAAATTCCACTGAAACAGTTCTATCAGGATAAGTTATCGCATTGTATAAATTCGTACATAATGTTTTTGGATAGGTAAAATGTAGAGATCCATATGCAAGACCATAGATTCTCAATCTTTTTTTGCCTACCGTACTCTTTTCGAAAAAAAAAGTCAAATCACTCACCGCCTCTTTTTCCGATTTTTTTACCTTGTACAATAGTTATATTTTTTCTCTAAGGAGCCAACATCCTTGAGATGCCTGGATTTCCCAAAACGCTTACAAAATTGCAAGTATCTTCGTTTTTTAGTCATGGATGTAA
This sequence comes from Rhyacophila evoluta, assembly GCA_022683975.1. Taxonomy (NCBI): domain Eukaryota; kingdom Metazoa; phylum Arthropoda; class Insecta; order Trichoptera; family Rhyacophilidae; genus Rhyacophila; species Rhyacophila evoluta. The sequence goes on from JAGVSQ010000758.1 coordinate 29,963, forward strand.
TTAATTTATTCCATATAGAACCAGTGTCTCCGAAATACCTGAACGTCCCCCAAACAGTTACACAACTATATTTTTTTCTTTTTTTTAACTCGCGTAATGTTTCATTAATTTCATCTATAAGAAGCTAGCGGTAGCAAATGGTTATGCATTCACTAATTCCCTTTTAGATAGTTCCAACGCCTACAAGGAGTGGTACGATCTACTTTGGGAACCTATGTGCTAGACTTTTTGAGTGAACATGGTGGAAAAATTATCAATCAGAAGTAAAATTTAGAAAATTTAAATGTGAGAAAAGTATAGCTGATTTTTGCATACCATTTTCATGAATCGTATTTTTAAATATGTATGGTTATTAAAATTGAAATTGAAATGTTACTTACCAAATAGTATTACCGTACTCGTCTCATTAAAATCACATTAACCGTAGAGAAATCAAATGAACGGTTCTCACGAACACGTATCGAGGTTAATTTGCTGCAAAAAAGTGTTTATTCTCTCCGTGAGATTAGCTGCAAAATTAACATTTCGATTGGAATCTTTGCGTAAGAAATGTTATTACTTATACAATAGCGTAAGCTTAAATGCCGTGCTTTTGGTGCGTTAGCGAATTTCGAGGCACGAAACCAATTTCAACACGCAAATAGCTGACTTGTCACTCACGTTCTTTACCTATTCTCACAAGTAAGATGAAAATATAGTTAGTTACCTTATTAAAATGTACGAGAACATGTTTTAGTATTAAGTTTAGTACACCTGTATGGTTATTTTGTATAATAATAAGTAATGTTTTGGTAATAATAGCCATAATCAAGGTATCGCGATAATAAAACATGTTTAAAATTATTGACACCAGTTTATAACAATTGTAATCAGGTCATTTTATATTTCGCGTTTTTTCTCTCTTTTTTTGTATCAGCAATTAACATTTTAGTGGGTGATGAAAATCATTCTAACAAGCTTATTAATTGTATTAAAGCTTTAAAATGTTTATCGGTATTTTTTGCGGAAATTGGTCCAAATAATATTTCCTACAATTTTTTTATGGTCATTCAAAAAATGGGTTCCAAGCTATTTTTATATAATATATTATAATGCTAAAAAAACAACAACAGTACTTCTATTGGAACGTAAAATAAAGATTAAATCTTTTTTTTTATTTTGCAGATTTTCTAGAAATACGATATGACATTCAAAAAATATTGACCAGTAATTTTTAATACATCGATTACTGAATGCAATAACGCCGTTAGTAAAAATACATTTATGAGTTTTTTATTTGGAAACAGTCCATTTTTAAATATAAAATGGCTTTGTTGTGTATTTTCAAATCGATACAAAATAGTTTGATAATACTTAACAAAAATGTAAAATTTCGATTTTAAATCTTATTCATTCGTTGGAAAATATTTTTGAAATATCCATTTAAAAGCTTCAATTTTAGGCTAATAACACTTTATTTTGCTACTAATTTGGTAACTATAGTGAGCTTATGTTTAATTTTGTTTAACACAACTACAAATTTGATTCGATACAGCTTTTACGTAATTTACAAATGAAACTTAAAATATCATTGTGAACCAATTATATAAATAAATTATTCCATCATAATCATAGTCAAAGACAGTGACAAGTAAAGAGTTATTAGAAGCCACGGTAGTTTCACCACTAAACTATAATATTTAAGTTCAGCTTTAAGCCTTATAATTAATAATGCTCATTCGGTTGAGCAATTGACTGACACACATTTCTCGTGAAAAAGTAATCTGACAAAACTTCTTCACATTACGGAGATCCATATACTCCACTTTGGCAGTGAACATGGTATAAAAAAATATATATACTAAGTAAAGTATAGTAAGTTAGTACATGTCGTTTTATGAATTATTTAAACTAATAATTTGTAACATTTCACCCATTTGTAATAAATAAATAAATGGCGGAAAAAACTAATGGATATTTTTTCTAAGTATAAACGTTAAAATTTTAACGAAATGACACCAAAGTTTATCTAAATAGGTACTTACGGCGTGATTTATGTTACCCAAATCTGAAAAATCTCACAATGCGTATCGGTAAGTTTTCTTACTTACCCAGCTTCTTTGTAAAGTTTTTGACTTTTCCGAAGGTACTTTTGCTCGCGCTTGAATACTCCGGTACTTTGTTGTCGTCTTTTTATTTTGAAATATAACTTTTTGCTGAAAGGGATGGGTAGAAAAAAATCAGTAGCTATTTGTCCAAAACATTTTCTTGTCGAAGAAAATGGAACCTTTTTTTCATGGCCTCATATTTATTGAGGTAAATCATTTTTCTGAAAATTTATTCTCTCGAACCGTATGTTACGTGGTCAAATAGCTTAGGCTGCGTTAGGAGAATTATATTGAAGGGGAAATATATGACCTTCGAATGTTTCGTGATTTAACGTATGAAAAATCTTTTTTTTTGTGAATTACGCTAGCGTTTATCGAGTTAGAGATTTTTTTATATCCGTATTATATTAAATCAAATTTCGATACAGTCAGTTGAACGTATAAAAATATGCTGGATGTCGTTTTTTAATATATTACTTGACAATGCTTTACAACCTTTTTTTAGATTGTAACATACGACAAAAAATTAATAATTGACAGAAAAATCTACTAGATGTATATTTTTTTTTGTGTTTTAGTATATCAAAAATCTTTTAGTCGGCTACTATGATTTTAATAATAAAACATTAAATTCCTGTAAGTAAGCGATGAAAAACCATTTATTTTTCGTACATTAATAATATTAACAAACGTAGAATTTTAAATATTAATCCCATGATAATATTATAAAACTTGCAAATTATATGCCATATAATACTGCAACTATTTATAAAATACAGTGAACATCTGGAAATGGTTTCAATCTAATTGATATCTTGTTACAACAAATAAAGCACTAGAATTTCAAAAGACGATCTGGTGCTTTTTTTAAGGTGTCATTATTATTATAGTACCACAAGCCGAGAAGAGCTTTAGGTTTTTCAAGAAAGCCTTTTCAATGTTCTATATTTACCACTGTATTCAACCATCGATACCTCAGTAGATTACTTTTACGTGATTATTTATTTATTATTAAACTTTAAGCTAATTATTATTTCATTATTTACGTATTATAAAATGTATATGTCACTACACAGGTTGCGTTTTTTCAGGCTGATTTTTTGGCCACCATTTTGATTTGGTTATCCTTAAATTTTGTCAGTTTATAAGTAACAGCTGTGGTGAGTAATTGATAATAATTTATTATGGAACATCTAAAATTGCCACGGCGTGTTGAAATTATCAAAGCATTTTATTTAAATGCCGGTTCAATTTTTGGCAAAAAGTATTATGAGTGACGAGGCACATTTTAATCTAGCTGACATTATTAATACATAAACAGAATGATCGCCGTTGGGGCACTGAAATCTCTCACACTTGAAATGACTGTATGGTATGATATTTGGGTATTTGGCTTTGTTGGGCTATCTTCTAGAGGAAATTCTGTAACAGATACTGGTGGTCGCTTGTTGTTAGTAAACTTTTTTGTGCTCGAATTGAATTAATTAGGCCCACAGCATAATATGATCATATACGAGCACATCCAACCAGACAATACCACATCACACAAAGCTCATGTTACGCTACAAATATTTTGAAAAAAAAACCTTTAATTCAGAACATAAAATGCATCTTATGTTTACTATGTAATACTGGATCTTGATAAATTAAATACAACAACTGCCTTACCGTATTGATTTAAAGATTGACAAAACGTGATCTATGTATGTAAAAGCACAACAATAGACGGACGACGAGAAATGAACGTGGTGGTCACATGCTCCAAAACGTGTCAAAAATAATTAAGAGTATTTCAATTGTAATATTTTTACAAAAAAATAAATCTTTTACATATTGATACTTAAAGCTTGTTGAAATATACATTTATAAATTATAACATATGTATTTATTTGAAGATAAAAACATTCACTACAAGCTTTTGAGATTATATTTCTTTTTTTTGGAAATCGGGAACATATATCTTGTCATCAAAACAAAAAAGCCTTTGAAACAAAATTTATTATACAGCGTAAACTTTTAAAAAGCTTATTTGATGTGTAACTTTTATATGATTGTTTATATTTTTTTCAACAAGAGTAATACGTAGTCATAACTTCTATCGGATTGAGCCAAAAAATTTATTACGCTACATTTACAAAACCGTATTTGAGTCAATATTGAAAATTTTGTAAATTAATAAACAAAACTGACTAGCCCAGTTTTATCTTACTTGGGAAATTTAACTTTAAATGATAATATTGTAATGGTTTTAAGAACATTATTAATTATATGCTCGCTATAATGAGTAAAAGCTATAAACATGTACGTTTTAATGGTTTATATTGGAAATTGACCTTTACTTATTTCGGTTTTTTCCCTGTATTTTACCCTAGGCTTTAGATCAAATGCTAAAGTCGAATTTTTACGGGAATAATAAAACGAAAAATGCGTATACAATATAAGGTGGCCCAAAAAGAGATGATATTTTAAAAATGCCGCCTTCAAAAAAGTATTATTGATCAATACGATTGCCTACCTCTCTGTAGTTTCACATCGACGTTTAAAAATGACAGCAAATCAAAATATTTTTATATTATACAGCTATTGTATATTTTTTAATTACAAATTAGGCTCTCCTCTTTACACGTGTCAACATTGCGCCAATTCGTATTATGAAGTCTATTGATATATTAAATTGATTTTTCATGATATAATGATATTAAATATAATAAAGTAAGTGTCTTCATTATTTTATATAATGGAATAAGTTTGGATGATAATCTATATTTACTACCTAGGATGTGTACAATTATTATGTGTAAAGCTGAACTCACACTCACTGTAATTAGTTATATTTATAAATTTAAAAAAA